>JAUPMG010025339.1:0-14945 GCA_031762675.1 Pachysandra terminalis | reverse complement strand
TGAACAACAGCTTCAAGGTTGGGATGTTGATGAGGAAGGGTGAGCTTTATGAGCGGTGAGAGAAGCTCCTATGAGAGATGCAACTGTTTTTCCAATGAGGGGAGAGAAGAAGAAAAGGAGGTCGGATAATGCAGGTATTAGGAAGAGAAGAAGAAGAGAATGCAGAAGAAGAAAAAGGTCGGGTCGGAGCTTTTGGTCGGAAATGTATTAAATTTCAATGATTAAAAAAAAAAAATTCAAAACCATGACCGTTCAACTAACATTTTGAATTTGTGGTTAAATCCACGTGGCATCAACCCAATGGTGCTGTATGGTTTGTTGCAAGTCTTAAGCTGTAGAGGAGGCGGAGTCACATTTGACCCTCCTAATCTTAAATGGAATCAAGACGAGCGCATTGTCCAAGAGGACCAAATCATTGAAAAAAATTGGACATGACGGGTAACCTCGTCGAGTAGAGACCAGGCTTGATGGGAACCTCGCCCCAAAGGGCTAGACCAAGGGCTGTTGAGACTTAAGAGTGCCCACCTTTTTACCCAAAAAAAAAAAGAGAGCGTGCCAACTGCTGCAGGGCCAGCGTAGTTACCCTAAGGGCATTTTTTGCCCGTCGGAATCCATTTTGACCTACATAGGACCCAAAAGGTGTCAAAACACGTATTTATGAGCACTCGGACTTCTGGCATTGCACTTTACACCCGACTCATGGATAATTGTCAACTAACTAATTGCTTTAATTATATGAGACTTGCAGGTATTTTTCATAAAGGAGATATCTATCTCGGGCGAAAGCCTGTTAGAGGTGATTTTCAACGATCCTTAACAAGGTGTTCATTCTCGGGATCTTGGATCTTGGCCGATTTTGGTTCGATCCAAGTTTTGGATTGTCCTTCAAAAATAAAAAATAAAAAAAGTTTGGATCTGTCCGATCCAGTCATTGGATCCGCCCGGATCGGCCGATTCATATCGGTATAGTTCGGATCGATCCGATCCAATGCCAACTGGAAAAAAAAAAAAAAAAAAACTGAATCGGACTGGATCGATTGATCCTTATCGGTATCGGCTGGTTTGGTCCAATCCAAAGCCACTTGATACAATAGTTTGTATCGTGGCTTAGGATCAGACCGGTTCTGGCTGATTCCAATCCCGATCGGCCGATCTGATCCGATCCGATCCGATGCGGACCGATTCCTAAAACCATGGTCCTTAAAGTCATGACGGTCAAGGGCATGAGTGTTGTAAGTGGTCGAGCTAGAACTCAACATGCTGACCTAGGATTTGAAGATGTCAAGTGTACGGACAAGGTACCACCTTGCTAGTGTGAGTTGTCATTTGGTGAGCATCATTAGTAATCACTAGTGAGTTGTTACCTAATTAATTTTCAATCAATTAGATAATTAAGAGTTTTTCTCTCTCCTTGATTGGTATAAGATGAGAGTAATTCTCTCCTTAATTGGAGAGTAATTTTGTAATATTCGTAAATAGTATATATTTCAATGAAAGAGATCTCATTTTTATTAGTTAAGTTTAAGTTTTAAAAATTAAGAAAAAAAGTACACACCTTTTATATTTTCTGATATGACAATGTATGAAGAATGGCGTTAATATAGTATGCTAATATACCCTTTTAATTTTGTATTGAAACTATATTTAAATAAATAAAAAGAAAATATTTTTAAGACAAAAATACAAATTTCTTTCGTTTTTACTATAGATGAAATTTTTAGGGTTTACTATTTTTACTAAACGATTTTATATGTATTCTTCCTCTTTCCGGCATCCAACTAACGACGAGTTCATCTCCTCCTGACTGAATGTACAGTACGAGCCTCCTTTTGGTGGAGTCTCCTGACTTTAGTTTATATATCTCTTCAATATTTTCTTGGGGTCTCCTGACTTAAGTATTTTTATAAGAGATTATAAGTCTGTGATAGTCAGAAAGAACAAGCTATTCCCCCAATTATATACTAAATACTCCGCACCTGACATACACAAAGCTGTACATTCAACCTGATTTATATTGATTTATATGATTAGTACATATTTTTCAGAACGTGGAAACCTAATGTCTAAGTTGAAATTGCTTGAATTTTGATATGGTTATTTAGTTTGAGTTCGAAATCTGTGTGGGTTTTTAATGATTTTACTTCTTTTGTTGGGATGCTGATTCAATCTGCGATTTCTGTATTATGGCCATCCTTCTACTTTTGTTTTGACTAATCCGACCTAATCTTGTAATATTTATTTAACTTACAATGTAAAATGTTAAGAAAGAAAGATAAAACGACAAAGAAGAAATCAAGCACATAACATCACAAATTTACGTGATTCGATAAATTGTGCCTGCGTCTATGGATGCACACACACCCAGTTTTACTATTCTCCAATCTCAAAGTAATGTGCTACAAAGAGCAGCCACGAAAGTATGAATAAATACCCTGAGATTAGGGCTAAACATAATAGAACTGCACTTACTACTTATACCCCCAGTTCCAATGCTAGAGGATCATCAGTACTTCCCGGTTGCCGCAGTAGCATCAGTCCTCACATAACAACAATCTCCCACATGGAGACGGAATGCAAACGACTAGCTCATCTTCAATTTCAAGAACAACAGTACCAACCCGATATGCATCATCCACTTTTCTTCAAGGTAGAAGACCAACAGAAGCTGAACATGACTTCAACTTCTCAATTATGACCACCTTGGTCAACATATCTACAGGATTCACACTAGTGTGAATATTCTCCAAACCGATCACCTTCTCATCCAAAAGCAAACGTATGAAGTGATACCTGATATCAATGTGCTTCGTCCTTGCATGAAAGGCTGAATTCTTTGCGAGATGAATCATACTTTAACTATCATTAATGATCTGACAATCCTCTAGCCCATTCCCAACTCTTTCAATAGGACCTGTAACCACACGATCTCCTTGAAGCTTCTGTAGCTGCCACATACTCCGCTTCAGTAGTAGAGAGCAATAATTTTCTGCAATCTAGAAATCCATCTAACTGCAGCACTCGTCAAAGAAAACACATAACCTATTGTGCTCCTTCTGCCATGTTTGAGTCAACATATCCCTATAGACAAAGTTTAGAACCTCCATAGCATAAAGTTGAGTCAACTGTACCTTTCAAGTGTCTCATTATCCACTTAATGGCTTCCCAATGCTCATTGCCTAGTTTACTCATGAACCGGCTCACAACAACAACTGCCTGTGCAATGTTTGGTCTCGTACAAACCATGACATACATAAAACTCTCCATTGCAAATGCATAAGGAACCCTCTTCATGTAATCCATCTCTTTAACTGTAAAAGCACACTGCTCTTTGGACAATCTGAAGTGACGTGCTAAAGGGGTGCTAACAGGCTTAGCATCACTCATATTGAACCTTTCCAACACTTTCTCAATGTACTGTGATTGAAACATCTTCAACTGTCTCTTAGATCTGTCCCTACTGATCTATACACTAAGGATTCGTTTTGCAGCACCCAAGTCCTTCATTCAAAACTCTTTAGAGTGTTGTTCTCTCAGGCATGTTATTTCAACCATACTTGAACTTGCCACAAGCATATAATTTACATACAGGAGTAGAATAATGTAAGAATCATTAAACATTTTGAAATAACAACAATGATCAGCATTACATCTTTTGTACCCATTGCTAGACATAAAAGTATCAAACCTATTGTTACCATTGTCTAGGATTCTATTTTAACCCATACAATCTCTTCATGAGTTTGCATACCATGTTCTCCTTAACCAATATCATGTACTCTTGTGGTTACTTCATGTAGATTTCTTCATCTAGGTTGCGATAAAGAAATGGTGTCTTTACATCTAGCTACTCTAGGTGCAAATCCTTTGCTGCCACAATACTAAGAACAGATCTAATGGTATCCATTTTCACAATAGGAGAAAATATTACAGGGAAGTTGATACCTTTCTTTTGTTGAAAACCTCCACAACCAATCTGGCCTTGTACCTTTTAGACCCATCATTCTCTTCTTTAAGTATGTCAATCCACTTGTTCTCTAAAACCATCTTTCCTTTGGAAACTTAACCAAGTCCCATATTTTGTTTGATGAGAGGGAGTCCAACTCATCACCTATTGCAGATTCTCACTCATTCCTTACATTATCCTGCACTGCTTCCTCAAAACATTCAGGTTCAATATTTTAAGTTAGTAATAGGTAGTTATGTAAAGAAAAATACCCAGTTGGAGTCTTTCCTTTAGTGATCCTAGATGACCTCTGTAGTGAGTGGTTTTGTGAATAGTCGCCAAAATGTAGTGGGTAGTTTTGTGAATACTCGCCAACAGTAGGATTAATGATCGACAGGAACCTAAATCAACGAGTGACTGTATCCCGTCTTTAGATGAAATAAAGAGTAAGACTAAGCAATCGTTTAGCACGGGTCGAGTAAGACTAAGGGAAATAATGGGTCAAGGTATTAGAAATTCTCCAACCCCTAGGGCTTTCATTGAGATTATGACTGAACCTTTTGTAGGCAGCCTTCGTACCCAAACAGGGATCAAGTCAGACATAGTTCAAGGTATGGTGGATCATCTAACACCGATCGAACTAGGCTAAGGAAAATAGCGAATCGAGGCTAAGTATTACATGAGCACACTTTAGAGCTGCGTTTTTAGTATTCTAATCCCTTCCTCTTCATCCCTCTCGAATGTGGGAAGTGAGCCCGTATTTATAGTTTTTGGAAGAAAAGTTAACTGTAGTTAAAATTCCAACCCACCATTTCTAACGGTGTTAAAACGTTTACCTGGGTAGTAGGCATTATGTACCCCAGTCTCTTTGGTGGACCAATCCCAAGTTGTTCGGATAATTACAAGTTTACCACTGAGAAACCGTGACACGGTCTATAACCCCAATACGGCCAAGTGTTGGCGAGCTTCACGACCCTCCATATGGGCTTTGGCAATCAGTAGATATAAGTGATAATGAAACATGTTTAGCCTTGGCATCATCAAGACTATCTAGTCTTGGTGCCATCGAGGCTATTCATCTTAGTGCTTTTGAGGTACTCGAACCTTAGCACTTTCGAAACTATGTGACATTCTACGTCGTCGAGGTTCCCTCTAGACGGACGCTATTAGTCTTAGTACATTCGAGGATCTCGAACCTTAGTACCTTCGAGATTGTTTGATTTTCTACATCGTCGAGCGTCGCTCTAGACGGAGGTGGTATCACCTTCTACGTCGTCGAGAGTCGCTCTAGACGGAGGTAGTATCATCTTCTATGTCGTCGAGCGTCTCTCTAGACGGAGGTAGTATCACCTTCTACGTCGTCGAGCGTCACTATAGATGGAGGTATGTATCACCTTCTACGTCATCGAGCATCACTCTAGACGGAGGTAGTATCACCTTCTACGTCGTCGAGTGTCACTCAAGATGGAGGTAGTATCACCTTTTACGTCGTCGAGCGTCGCTTTAGACTGAGGTATGTATCACCTTCTATGTCATCGAGCGTCGCTCTAGACGGAGGTATGTATCACCTTCTACATCATCGAGCGTCGATCTAGACGGAAGTAGTATCACCTTCTACGTCGTCGAGCGTTGCTCTAGACGGAGGTAGTATTGCCTTCTACATTGTTGAGCGTCACTTTAGACGGAGGCAGTATCACATTCTACGTCATCGAGTATCACTCTAAAAGGAGGTATGTATCACCTTCTACGTTGTCGAGCGTCGCTCTAGACGGAGGTAGTATCTCCTTCTACGTCTTAGAGCATCGCTCTAGATGAAGGTAGTATTGCCTACGACAGCATTGAGACTCTCTCTAGACGGAGATATGTAGTGCCTACGATATCATTGAGACTCTCTCTAGAAGGGGAGGTAGTATTGCCTACGACGCCATTGAGACTCTCTCTAGATGGAGGTATGTATTGCCTACGATGTAATTGAGACTCTATCTAGATGGAGGTAGTATCGCCTATGACTTCATCGAGCATCACTCTAGACGAAGGTAGTATCGCCTACGATGTCATCGAGCATTGCTCTAGACGGAGGTAGTATTACCTACAACGTCATCGAGCATCGCTCTAGATAGACGTAGTATCGACGTCATACAACTTTCAGGGAGATCTCTCTCCTTAGGTGTAAATTCATATCGATAGTGTTCACCGAGACGCTTCTCTTTAGTAAAAGTGAGGCGCACCTCTAAGGCTCTCAAGAACCCCAGGGGTTGTCCCATAATAGGTGGGCACCCTCGAGAATGACTTGAGAGGATGTCCTAGCACAAGTGGGACTCTCAAGAACCCGAGGGGTTGTCCCATCACAAGTGGAGGTCCTCAGGTATGACTTGAGAGGTATTTCTGCATCAACATCCTGCTGTAAAGGTATCTGGCATCCCGCTGTGGAGTACCTGTTGATATTAGCTTCATTGCATATTCATTGTATAGTGTTGATCATCTTGTGATTCATGTGATAAGGGTCATTATGGTATCACGCTACCTTCTCCCTATATCTATGTCTCAGCCATTCATTTCTTGAACCGGTTCATCGAACCGACCGGGGTTCTTCCTTAGGAAGCCCCTGAGTGTTATACCCCTAGGTATCAGTGGGGATCTTGCTACGTATTGGTCATAGTCCTCACACGTGGCGATCTATTATTGGGCTACTGCCCTTACCATTTTTCATATCTACACCCACCCAGCCCGATCAGCTCGGCCCTATGTTTGGGTGGGCTTAGGCAAGAGTTAGAAGCCCGCAGGGCAGGGCGGGCTGAAATATAAGGCCCTGTCAGTTTTTAGGCTTGGGCTTATAGTAAATTAGCCCGACCTGACCCGGTCCGAGATTATTGAGTAATATATAACTTTTACTTAAACTTATCATCGTCTTGTGACTGTAGCTTAGTGGTGAGATGTTCATATTCTGCTTGTGGAGGCCTGAGTTTGAATCCTAGCAGCAACAAAATAGTACTATTTTTGTCCCATCTGAACAAACATGGGCGGGCTCGGGATTGGCAAATGGATACCATGGGCGGGTTTGGGCAAACACTGTTAAGCCCGGGCCGGGCTCAGGCCAACAAAATAGCTCTTATTTGTAGATTGTGGCCCGACCTGAGCCTGGACTAGCCTGGTCTGTTGCCACCCCTAATTAGACCCCCCACTCCACATCCGATCCTAGAAACAACGCACATCATTTGTTAGAAGCGCCTCATCAAGGTTCTGCCCACCCCAACAAAAACACTCCTGAGACTTGAGAAAGATAGTACTGGATAACATCTTCCTTAGGCTGATCATTAGAAGCTTTAAGAGGTTCTTATAAAAACTTCACATAAGATTTATTGGCCTGAAATCTTTGATATTTGTAGCACTTTCGGTTTTTGGAAGAGGAGATAAATGTGACATTCGTACACATCTTAAATCCTGCAAAAACATGAAATTCCTAAAAATCCCTTAGCAAATTAGATTTGGTAACATTTCAGAACCTCTTATAGAACAATAAAGAAAGCCAATAGGACCATCAGATTTATCACTACTAAAATCCTAGGTCACCTTCCAAAACCTCTTCCTTGGAGAAGGAGATCTCTAATATATCATGCTCCTTGGCTGAAACGCAATCGAAATGAACATCAAGCATATGTCTGTAGCTAATCTTCTATTTAAACAACTCCTTATAGAAAAGTTCCACACCTTTCTTGCCCTCTTCAACCATATATCCATCCATCTCCAGCCTTCTAATATTATTGATTCTGAGGCAAGCTTTCGCCATTTGACGGAACAGTTCACTGTTCTTGTTCCCCAATTTCAGCCACAATGACTTGGGGTTTTTAGTGCAACTGATTAGTTTCTTCTTTGCCAAACAGTTGAATTCAACCTCCTGGTTCCCTTCCAAATTATTTTTTTAAGTTTTTTTATTAGCAATGAAGATTACATATTATTAAATTATAAATGGAGAAACAAAGAAAGTGTAGGCTGAACGCAATACAACTACCTACACCGAGAAGCAAAGAGATTAAGGAAAGAAGAAAAACGTAAAGAAATTCATAAAGAAATCCAGCATAAATCTCAATCCTGAACCTCTTAGCAAAGCATTAACTCCAACTCCACTCGCAAAAGACATCAAAAGAAACACCCAGCCTTCTTTATGATCACCGACAGCTGTACCTCCTTGTCATTGAAGGTGCTATTGTTCCGCTCAAGCCAAAGACTCCAGCACACGGCTGCTGGACACATATTACACAGAACATCCCTTTGCTAGTACACTTGCTCCAATCCCAACTAGACAAGATATCAATAAGGCTTTTAGGTTGAACCCACATCTTTCCAAATATAGACGTGAATGCAGACTAGACCTTAAAAGCCATAGGGAAATGAACGAGCAAGTGAGAAACCGATTCTAAATTCTCCTTACACATAACATAACGATTGGGAAGATCCCACCATCAACGCATAAGGTGATCCAGAGTCAAAATCTTGTCCAGGGAAGCCAACCACAGGAAAAAAAAAGACACTTTAGATGGAACCAGGGATTTTTAAATGATTCCAGCCGGATAAAATACTGAATGGTCCTGCTTCAGTGAAAGATAGAAAGATTTCACGGTGAAACAACCCCTACCATCACAGACCCATCTTTGACTGTCACGTCTCGAACCCAAACAAGCACCCTCCAATAATAGTAATAAAGAAGTCATAGAAACCAACTCACAATCAAACAGCAAACATCTGAACGGAATGACCCTAGAACCCTCGGCGGTCCTTGAATCTTTAACCTTGGCATCCTTATGAAGAAAGACTCCATATAGATCCGAAAAAGACTGACGAAGAGACATATCCCCACACCAAACGTCAACACCCTAGAACCACAACCAACCTGAAACTGGGTTCTCTCAGAAAACCTAGCTTTCACTCCCATAATGGCCTTCCACAACCCGCATCGTAAGAACTCCTGCAATCATTAGAATACCAACCCCCAGGTGAACTTCCATACTTAGATGCAATAACTCTCCTCTATAAGCTGTCCATCTCCTCCCCGAATCTTCATAACCATTTACCCAGAAGTGTGTTGTTGAAATCACCCAACGGCCTTAATCCCAACCCCCCCTCCCCCACCCCCACCCCACCTTCCTCAGCTTGCATATATCTTTCCACTTCACCAAGTGATACTTTTGTTCCCCATCCTCCCCCTTCCATAAGAAAGAACGTTCAATCTTATTGGCCACCAATGTTGGGATTCTCAAGATGGATAGCTAGTAGGTTGGTAATTTAGACATTACTAATCAAGGTGATTTTCCCCCTTTATAAAGATATTTACCTTTCCAAGATGAAATCTTCCTCTCCATAACTGGATCCCACACCGACACCTTCTTATATCCTGCCCCCCAAGGGAATTCCCAAATAACGAGTAGGAAAGAGGCCAATTTTACACCCAAGATTCAAAGCCAGCAAATCCACATCAATCCTTTCCCCTACCCCGAAAATTTCAGTTTTGCTCAGATTAATATGTAATCCCAACACAGCCTCAAAGCATATACCAAAATGCAAAGAGTGATTCTCAACTGTCTACTCAAACCACCACAGAAAATGAGAGTATTATCCGCAAATTGAAGATGAGAAACACATTGACCTGAAGAACCAACCATAAAACCTTCAATTAGTGCCATGCCCGTCGCCTTCTGTGTCAACCTACTTGGCGCTTCCATCACTAAAATAAATAAGAAAGGTGACAGCGGATCTCTTTGTCTAATCCACCTAGAAGATCTGAAGAACCCAGTAGCCTCCCCATTCACCAAAATCGAGAAAGAATTTGTCGAGATATAGGTCTTGATCCAATTTCTCCATCTAATGCTAAAACCCATCCTTGTTAGCAATTTGAGTAAGAAATTCCAGTTAATATAATCATAAGCTTCATCCAAAACCCTTCCAACTCATCTAACTCCTTAACCCAACGCATCCAACTTCTTTGTATCTATCCTTCTGAACTCTTCTTTATTCCACCTTTGAATGTATTCTTTAAACGCCCTCAGATTTTTAATAAAAACAAAAAAATTGGACTACTCCGAAATTCAACTAGCCCATGATTTACTCACCTTCACAGGAAAGGAATCATCTTCCAGCCACATATTATGGAATTTAAATGGAGAAGCTTTGCCAAATGCATCCTTACAATCAAGGTTCACCATGTCGATGTCGCCAAGTGGCATTGGCGACATGTCGGCGACATGGTGTAAAAAAGGGGAAATGTGTGGGGAAACCATAGATTTTTGATTGATTTTTGTCTCAAACTTTAAACATGTCTAATTAAGGCCTAAATGCATCCAAATACATCAAAAAATAAAAAATAAAAAATAAAAATAAATAAAAAAAAATGCCTACACATTAAAAGTCATTACTTGAGGGGGGTTAACTTACATGTTGTCGGGTCTGTAAGCTGTAAAAAAAGATGCTACATCTAATTAAGCCAAACTAAAAGTGAATGTAAGTCAATTAAAAGATAAAACTAGAAATTAAGTGCCACATCTATGAGGGGGAAAAGAGAAATATGGGGGAAATGATGAGGAAATCTAGGGAAATGTGGGGTTTTTGGTGGGTTTTCCCCCCAAGTTTTAAACAACCCTAAGTAGTGTCTAAATACAACATAATACATCAAAAAAATGCGAAAACAAATGTCTAACATTTTTTTTAATTTTTTATAATAAATTCAAAAAAATTGAAAAATTTCCCCCTTGTCACTGACATGTCGCCGAAGCCAAGGTAAAACGACTTACACCTTGGTTTCGTGTCACCAACCTCCAAACTGTATACACTGCTTACAATCTAATGAGACGGGATTATGATCAGCCAGAGGACGGGGAAGGGAAGTTGAATGAACCATGCAAACTTTTCCTCCCAGCAAGATGAAAATAAGAATCTGTCTAGCTTCTAAATGATGGCATCTCTTGGTTACCGCACCAAGTGAAAAGAGCACCCTACAGTGGAAGGTCAAAATTCTCATTTCTGTTAATAAAATCTGAAATATTCCATACCAGCAGAAATCCTTCCCAAGTCAGATCTATCTGACGGGAAATGCGAAATATTAAAATAAGACACCCCACCACCACCACACACAAAAGAGTAAAAAAAAAAAACCACCAACCAACACCCACACCTAAAGGCTTACACTAACCTTCTAGTTCATCTCAAAAAGAATCCTGAAGCTTCCTGTCAAAGAAAAGTCGACAAAGCCTTTGTGCTGTGATTTTATCCATTAATCCATTATTATTTAGAAGAGATTGAGTTGATATTTCATAATGGATACCTGATTTAGGTTTTTGATTCAATATTACAGATGCTTCTCTGTACTCTGCAATTAGCTCAAAAATATTGTTGTACTGTATTTTCATCATATCTTCAAATGCATGCCACAGAAGAAAGCATTGTTATTGAAGTGTATCTCTAACTACTTAGTGCAATTTCAGGTTCTAGATTGCGTTCTTGGACATAATGATGCGTTGTTTAGGAGGGCTCAGTTAAAAGCCCTAGTTTCTATCCATGGCCAAGAGGTAAAACCTGTATGAAATTAGAATCTTCATGAATGACTTCCTATTATTTCATGATTTACATGGTAATAGTATATATGCGCGTCAAGGATATCTGGAAATATTATAATATAATGTGTGTGTGTGTGTATGCCAAAGTTTTCTTGCCTCTTTGTTTGTACCATAATTTACTGTTTGTGGTCATTTTAGGCTGGTAAAGGAGGTGAACTCACACATGATGAGACAACAATCATTAGTGGAGCTCTGGATTTGACAGAAAAGGTACATATTCAATCAGACATGAGCTTGATGAAAACTATCCAATACTTTGGCCATTTTGTTCTGCAGAAGATGAAATTTAAAGCCGTGGTTGTGTATATCAATAATATCATAGTTGCTATGAGCAGCCTGCAACAAGGGGTAGAAATATGTGGTGCTATTGTAATATTATCTTTCTTTGTTTTCTTCCTTTCATTTTGTGGAGTTGCAATTGTTTAGGGAGGGATATATTTCATTTGGTAGGGTGCATGGCATAAGGCTCTTATAATCCTTTGCTCATTTGGTAGGGTGTGTGGCATAAAGCTCTTATAATCCTTTATATGGCTGTACATCTATTCTTTGCAGTATCTGGTCAAGTGCAAATAAAGCTTCAGAAACACTTGATGCTGTTTGGGATCTAAAATATTTTACATTTAGCTTTAGTCATCAAGCCTGCTTACATGCTTTAAGACAGTCAGATAACATTCTTAATTATTACAGTCAGCAAATGCACACTTAGCTTGTCTCAAAAGTCTAGGTTTAAACTCCAACTGTGTGTACAGGGTGAATTTAGGACTGAAATTTTGATTCATTGGCAGACTGCTGAGGAGGCTATGACACCTATTGAATCAACATTTTCCTTGGATGTCAATTCAAAATTGGACTGGTGAGTTTTCTTCCTCTAAGGATCATTTTCTCGACCATCACTTATGTTCCCTAAAATCATCTTTAATTTGACATTATAGGGAAGTCCTCTATAAATTGGTGATAACAATGGCCTATTTTACAATTAAGAAGGACATAGGGTTTATGACTTTTTTCTTGTATTGTTAAATAATGCAGCCGAGATGTGGATGTTATTGATTGTTACTTTTGTTGAATGGTATTATTCTATCATCTTGGCTGTTAAAAGGGTTTATGTATTAATTTTATAATGTACACATGCAAGCATGCACACATCTCTTAAATGAACACTATTGAGAGGTTCTAACAGTAATTTCAATCGAGGAGACATGGCCATGGGCCAGGTCGAGTTAAATGTGTTAGCCATCTTGAGGTGGCGAGTCTCGGGTGGTGAGCCATAGATAATGAGTTAGCCATCTTGAGGTGGCAAATCCAGGGCATTGGGGATATTAATAATGAGTTGGTCATCTTGAGGTTGTGAGTCTTGTGTGCTGGGACCGTTGATAACGAGTTTGTGGTTGGCTCGCATGCCACTTGATGTGTTGCTAATAAGGTCACTGGGCAGTTCGTCCGGCGATATTTATCAACAAAAAGCTCTTACTGCCGGGCGAAGCCCTAGTACTACTAGTGAGGCCTGTGCCATGTGTCACATTCCTTATGCAACTACCTTAGTGATTTGCTTGCCACGTGTCATGATGAGATGGCACTGACAGACCACGTGTTATCACCTTAGTAGAACACACGTTTGGTGGAATCCTTTCACTAACAATGTTATAATTTAATTTGTAGTAAAGTGTGAAACTGTAAGTTACACTTCACGAGTTATTGTTTATCTGCCCTTTGTTTCCCTTATTTTTTCTTTTATCTTGAAATCTTTCTCCTTTTTCTTTCTCTCCCTTTTTGCAATCCTATTTCATTAATTTTTCTTTGCTGCATATTTCTGCTGAAGATGCATAAACTATTTACTTCTTTATCACATAACTCAGGGAGGCAATTGGAAAAATTCTTGCTCGCGGTCATAGCCGAGTCCCTGTGTATTCCGGGAATCCCAAAAATGTTATTGGTCTCTTACTGGTGGGTTTGAGAACCTAATTCTTATTACTGGGCTTCATTTATTGGATATGTGTTATTTGTTTCCAGAACTTGGTTAATTGTTTTATGGCTGTCCTCTTTCAATTTTCTTTCTGCTGCTTTTCATAAAAAATGGGCTTTATTGAAAGAAAGAAAAAAGGAAATAAAAGGAAGCTCCTAAAAGGAGTCAAAGACAGAACCCACAATGAGTAGAGATGGAAAAAAAACTGCAAAGGGTACATATCCTCATACAAATAAAGAGCTATTAGCCCCCTTTTTGGCCAGTTCATCTGCTTCTAAATTGGCGGCTCTTGGGACCCAAGAGAATGAGGTGTTCACTTGGGTTGAAAGATCAGCTATCCCTTCGATCTGCTGGCTCAACCTCCAAGGACCTCCTAATTTTTTCTTTCCTCACTTGATGATTTTGGAGAATCATCCATTAGTAATTGCAATGAATTCTCCTCACCTCCTCTTCTTTTTTTGGGGATTAGGTGAAAAGTCTTCTCACTATACGGGCTGAAACAGAGACCCCAGTCAGTGCTGTTTCTATCCGGAGAATTCCACGGTGTGCTCACTTACCCATAATTTTTTTCCTTTTCTTATTCTCTTGAACTCATGTTTGGCGCCTTGCCTGTTTACCAGGGTTCCCGCGGATATGCCTTTATATGATATACTGAATGAGTTTCAAAAGGGAAGCAGTCATATGGCAGCCGTGGTGAAGTCTAAAGGGAAAAGCAAGAACCCTCCACTTACAAGTGATGGAGAAAAACCTGAAGAAAACAGAGTCGTTAACAAGGACTCCCAGTTAACTACTCCTTTACTACCTAAACAGGATGAGAAATCAGGAAGGGTTGTTGTTGACATTGAAAAGGCAGCAAAACCGTTTACTATAAACAAACAAGACTCTTTTCAACAAAGGGATGCAAAAGGATTTCAGCATCTATCAGAAGATATTGAAGATGGGGAAGTCATAGGTATCATCACCCTGGAGGATGTATTTGAAGAACTTCTGCAAGTAATATTCTGGTTCCTTTCCTTGCTCCATTTTTTGGCTGCATACAAAAGATATGTTCTTGTTCATTTGTACTGTCCAGTTGATTTGTCACCTTGTTGTTGTTTTTTTTGTGGGGGGGCGTGGAACCCCGACCCACAAGGACCATATATCAGGTAAGCCCGGGGACTCGAACCAGGGACCTCTAGTTCCTGAGCTGGAGAGCCTGCCAGTTGAGCTAACCCGTGTGAGTTGTGGTCCAGAAAATGCATCACCATGATGCTGCTGACCATCTGGTCCAATTGCCTAGCCTCTATCAATTAAGGTTCTCTGATGGATTGGTCATCTGAACGGCATGATCAATTTTATTTTATTTTTTTATTTTATTGTTTTCTTATATTTCAAAGAGAAGAGGTGGTCCATTGATTACATTATCCAGGTGTATGAACATCTAGGGGGTGTATCA
>JAUPMG010025318.1:0-14945 GCA_031762675.1 Pachysandra terminalis | reverse complement strand
TGAGGTTCAGGAGCTTAGACACAAAGAGAGAAACCGGAATGGGTAGCGTACTCTGGTAGATTGTGTAATTTAGTCTAGATATAGATTTTATATACCTAGAATTTGAAGGTTTTAGTTCAAGGTGTACCTAGTTACTTATATCTTATTAGAACTGTTAGAACTTCCGCTTATGATGTGATTACTGTTAGTCACACTCGTAGAAATACGGGGTGAAGGTTGCACTTAAACTGGAAAACCTATGAAATCGGGAATTTCCGGTTTGAGTCGTGAAAGTCTTATTAGTAGGTATATGGAGAATCCTACTGAACTTTATTTACAGGCGGCAAAAAGGGTACTCAGATATTTGAAGGGAACAACTGAGTTTGGAATTTTCTATAAGAAGGGAGGAGATGATGAACTTGTTGCCTACATCGACCGTGATTATGCTGGAGATTTGGACGACAGAAAGTGCACTTCAGGTTATGTGTTTTTATTGAGTTCAGGAGCAATATCTTGGTCATCAAGAAAGCAACCAGTAGTAAGTCTATCTACCACAGAGGCAGAGTTTATTACTGCAGCTTCCTGTGCATGTCAGGCAGTATGGTTGAAAAGGGTGTTGGGAAAGCTGGGTCAGAATCAAGGCAAGTCGACTATTATTCGTTGTGATAGTAGCTCTACAATCAAACTTTCGAAGAACCCAGTAATGCATGGTCGTAGTAAGTACATAGATGTGTGTTTCCATTTCCTTCGAGAGCTCACAAAGGCTGATACTGTGGAGTTGATGCACTGTGTCACACAAGAACAGTTGGTTGATGTGATGACTAAACCACTCAAGTTGGATGTTTCCTTGAAGCTGCGAGGGCTATTGGGAGTTTGTTCTGAGATTGATATAAACTGAGTGCTTGTAGCATTTAGTTTAAGGGAGGAATTGTTAGGTTTTGTTATTCTAGACGTAAGGTTTGCCACCACTCAGTCAATAAGTCCCTATTATTAAGGGTTGCACATTTGCACGATTGTTTGATTTAATCTTATCATGTTATTAGGATGTGTTAAGACGTAGCCTATTTTTCTGGTTTCAGTTTGTTTTGTAAGGCTATATAATAGCCAAGTTTGTTCTTCAATTAAATAAGAGATTTCTCCCAATTTGTGTATCTTCTTCATAAGTGTTTCTGATTCCTAACATTTGGTATCAGAGCCCAAGTTTCAACAGTCTCTGGTTCAGGAGCCGGGAGAGACGGGTCGATGGTGAGCCGACCTAGGGCCCGATGTGTGGAGGAGATTGTTGGGATCCCACATTGGTTGTGGATGGCACTGGTGGTCGGTTTATAAGTGTGAGGGAATGCCTCACCTCTTGAGCTAGCTTTTGGGGTTGAGAAGGCCCAAGACCACCTAACACCGATACTGGCTCCTACGTCGTTTGATTTCTGTTCATTTTTTCAAGCTTCATCACTGCAAGATCACTATGATGTCCGCTTCAACCTTCCAATCTCTTCATCATCTCATCCCAACAACATCACCCTCTCCTTCCAAACCCAGATCTCGAACCAGGATGAGACGAGAAGAGAGAGAGGTACAGAAGAGAACCCAGAAGAGAGAAACCGAGAGAGTATCGAATTGTTTTTAATCGGAAAGGCATTAACGGAGCTCATCCCGTTAATGCTCGTGCTGCGCACATGGGCGGGAGTGGACACACGTCGCTCATCCTGCAGTGGAGCAGAAGATTGCCGGACACTCTTGGAGCAGAAGAAATGGACCCCTTATTCAAGGGGTATGCAATCCATGTGGCATCCCCTCATTGGTGCTGTATCGAATGTTGCTCGTCCTTTGCTGTAGAGGATGTGAAGCCTCAAAATCATGCTCGAAACTTTACTCGGATGGGATTGCAAGTTTTCCTACGACACATGCTGCAGCAAGGCCTGTGATTGGCTCCTTTTTATTATTATGTAGTTTTGTTGCAAAAGAAATTATATTTTTAATATAAAATGATCTATCATAGATAGGGGTGGCAACGGGTCGGGCTTGGGTTGGGTTTGCATCCCAATATAACATTATGTCCAAACTCGGTCCGGCCTGGTCTGATCTTCGGGCTCAAAGGTGTAAGACTGAGCCCATAGTAAAATGCATCAAGCCCGAACCCAGTTCAACCCGATCCTATAAATTCAATTGTTTTACTTTTTAAAAGGATTACTTTTTAAAATTAAAAAATTATAAATTATAAGAATATTTCATAAATACCTATAAAAACTAACAGTTTTGAGATTTATAGTATATTACATCTGTAAAATTGTATGACTTATGTAATGAAAATAACACATTTGTATCAATAATATAATTTTTATATGTATTTAATATAGAAAAATAGTGTGCAACTAAATTACTAAAATACCCTCCTAGTCAAGCTCCAGTAGAAAAACTGTTCAATTACTTTTGTCCTTGTCACTCACGTTAGGTGGCAAATACTTTTCAGATATATTTCCAAATTGATTTCATGCAAATATCACATAAAATAACAAAAATAAAAATAAAAATAATAATAAAAGCAAGAATTTTCATACTTCCTTTTCTGTCATGGACCCATTTTTATATTTAAATAAAAAACACACAAATCAAAACATAAGTGGGGGACAGGTCCACGCGCTTAGGTTAGGATCAGCGAAAGAAATAGGTTTTACTAAAGACAATGCACGTACAGGCCCTACAGGGACACCACAACAGAACATTCCCCAAGTCCTAGTTGATCCTCCTGCAGTTCTTCCTGATCTCTCCGTTTGATCCCGTCAACGGAGATATATTTCCCATTTTAACCATAGACTTTGGGAATTGCTCGAAGAAAAGCTCGTTCTTCTCTGCATATTTCTTTACCAACTCCATTGACGCTCCGTTCTTCGTGAACAGAACTTGGTCAGAATTTAAGAGACCCTTTGAAGCCAAGATGTTCTTATAGTATTGGTTATCAAATTTTGTAGGGCTGACCAAGTCCGAGGAGAAGAGGTTCTGGTCACCGCCGGATCTCGGGCACCGGCTTCGTAACTGGGTGGCGTAGGATGCGTCGAGGGAGGTGTCGGGTTGCCCGTTGCCGGACTGGTTGTACAGCCTTTGCCGGAAGCTGGTGCATCTAGCGTTTCCAATTGTGTGGCTACCTGGAATCACAGTTCATGCAGTAATAGAATATCCAAAAGTCAGAATTACCCCTTTCTTTTTTATATATTCCACCGTGCTTTAGTTGACAAATGATTTCCTCTTCTTTGACTTTTCCAACTCTTTTTCCATTTTTATTATTATTATTATTATTTTTTAATTTTTCATAATGAGATGAGACTTTTTCAATTATGTTCGTTTCAATAATTGAATGGCTTAAGCCTCATTTGACAATCATTCCTTATCAGAAACTCTTTATAGGAACTAGTTTCATAAATTCATTCTAGGAATTAATTTTGAAGGCTTCTTGATTGAGTCTGGTTAGCGTGTAACAAGATGTGATATGACAGTTGTTTGGTTAACATGTACTAAAATGAATTTTAAATAATTATTTTTATTTATTTTTAATTATAATTATTTTTTATAAATTTTTAAGCCACATGCACAATTATATAAAATGAATTCTAAATAATTTTTTTTTATCTTTTCTTTAATTATAATTATTTTTCATAAATTTCTAAGCCACATGCTGGCATGTACAATTATATCCTTTTAAATTTGATAATAACACAATCCAAAATATTTTGTAGTAGAAAAAATGCATTTACAATTTTACCTCTACTTTATTTATCAATTTGCCAATATAAAACCTCAAAACTCATTCCTAAAATCTAAAATCAGAATTAGAAGCGATTCTATGATGAAGTGTATTTTCTCCATCTCATTCTCTAACCAAAGGACCATTTATCTGTGAGAATTCATTCCACAGACCGGAATGCATTCTCAATCTATAAAGCCATTAATGGGGACATTTTGGTCATTTAGAGATCCGTTTATTCAAAGGACAAAAAAGGACATCAAGTTTAATAAACAAAAATTTACCAGAAAGAGCAACAAGATCAACAATGTCGAGCCCTTGTTGCTTGAACTTAGCAAGGATGGTCGGGAATGTGTTGTTGGGTGCTGGAATATTGTTGTTGGAGCCACTCAAGCTTGCACTCCTTGAATCTCTTCTTCCCAATGGAACTTCCCAGCTTGGACCTCCAGCCTATATATATATATATATATACACACAACATAACTTTGACCTAGTTTTCTGATCATCTCTTCTGGGGGAAAAAAGAAAGGGATATAAGCTCTTACCAGAACAGTTGAATCTCTAGCAACAAGAGCCAGGATATCAGCACAAGAGACAGTATTCGGACATTCCTTCTCCAGTGCAGATTTTATATCGTCGATCACCTCGAACCGTCTCGCCGAGTTCCGGTTGGGATTGGACTGTTTCTCAGAGGTAATGCTTCCACTGCTATCTAGCAGCAACGATGCATCACAACCCTATGGTTACCATTAGAAAAGTTCAGAGAGAAAAAAAAGCAGAGTAACATCAGAGTACTAAGTTCGAACAAGGTGATACCAACCTTAGGTATCATATTTCCTAATCACCAAAATACCCTTAAAAAATAAATAAAAGACAAAATAACCTTAACAAAGCTATCATGGAAGTGAAGTCTGAGCAATAAATACCCTTGAAAAATAAATAAAAGACAAAATAACCTTAACAAATCTATCATGGAAGTGAAGTCTGAGCAATGAAGCAACACCAAGTTAGAACCGGGTGATAAGGGTATTTTGGTCATTCCAATAAAAGAACCTTTTAGCGTTGCCAATGCCCCTCCAAGTGCATGATCATAACCTTAGGCATCATATTTCATAATCACCGAAATACCCTTGACAAAAAAATAAAAGGCAAAGTAACCTTCACAAAGCAATCATGGAAGTGAAGTCTGAGCAACGAAGCAGCCGTTCGAGCCTCTCTAGCGACGGCCTTAGCAAGGGTGGACTTGACGATCTCTTTAGCTTTCGGGCATGAATGGTCGTAGAACTCTGGACAGAGGTTACCATCATGGTGGTTTTGAGAGAAACAAAGCGGAGCAAGGGCAATAAGGGAAACAACCATGATCAGATAGCTCATCGAGAGAGCCATTTCTTCTTTTGGTTCTTTCTCAACGTTTTTAATTGTGATTAAATATGAGAGAGCTTATGAGTATTTATAGAGGGAACTAAGCTTCATAGAATTAGTTAGAGAGAGAGTGAAGAAGAAAATTCAAGGTAGGAGTTGTTGGGTTGGGCTTAGTAGCTAGCTTGGAGTGAACTCCTCGGGAAGGAAAGGTGGGGGGTATCCACTGTGTACACTCCACGTCTGCCTTGTATGCTGACGTGTACACTCCCCTTTTGCACCGTTCGTTCTTTCCATTCTTCGTTCCGACGACTTGAGAGCAAGTAAATGAAACTTCTGTTTTTTTGTTGATTACAATAAATTATCCATCTAGGGTTGTTGAAGTAAAATAACGTGCATGACCTCTTTTGTCATGAATTAGGGAAAATTATACTTTGACCCTTAAGATTTATGAAAATTACAATCAGATCTCCTGAAGTTTTAAAAACTATAATAACACCCTTTTATCAAAAACCTCAAAGGGTCGGTCAATTAACAACATTGATTGATATACTCTTTATAAAGATCACCGTTATATTCAGATGAATTTGTGAAAATAAAAATGGAGATTTGTTTTTGACGATAAGTTAGGTTTCATCCATCTTTAGTCGAAAGACTACTAAAAATCTTTATCTAAAAGTCATTCAATTTTTTATAAAGATACAACAATATCGTTTGGTGATAGACCCCTTGAAGTTTCTGTCTAAAGGTATTATTGTAGATTCAAAAACCTCCTTAAGTTTAACTGCAATTGTTAGAAACCACAAGGGGGTGAAAATATAATTTTCCCTATAAAATATATATAATGAAGTTGAAACGGGTGCCTTCCAGAAAAAGAAGGGGCCAGGACCTATTGCTAGGGTTGTCGCTTATACGTTCAGAATGAGTCAACAAGGCATATAACTATTTTCCTTTCTTCACAGCAAAGAAGACTTAAGACTTATGTATATGATCCTTTCTAAAAAAAAAAAGGTGTAACAAAGAATAACTACGAAAGTACGATAAATACCTTGTAATTAAGATTAAATATAATAATAGATAAAATTGTTATTATACCCTTCAACCCAAAAAAAATTTGGGCTCATCGGTATCTCCACATAACAACATATTCCTACATTGAAGTATTATGGGAACAAGTCTTAAAGGGGTCACCAAAGATCACATTTTTATTTTTTTGGGGGGGTATTTATAAACTAGAATTTTATGTGTTTAATAGATTGAAATGACTATATCGACAGTCTTAACATATATAATGCGGCCTACAGGAAAACAAGACCCACCATTCATTTCATTTGAAGGAGTCAATAAATTTGGTGACTTAAATTAATGTTGTATCTAGATTGTAAACTGTTTTCTAAATCTTTCCTAATTAATCATTCAAGAGGATGAAAAATTGAATGGCCAAGATGATTTGTGACTTGGTGGGATCTTTTGGAAGGTAGCTTAAAAACTAGGGACGTACCCTACACCTACATACGTATATATGGTCGTGTCATTTTCCATGCATGTGTAGTATGGAAGATCATAAAGAATCCCCCGTCAATCATGGTAACTAAATATGAAACAGGCTAACAAAGAACTGAAGAAGGGTCCCCTTGCTGCTGTACATGCAGCTTTGTGATTGCAATTTACACTGAGGAGACCGATAATCTTCAATAGAAAAAGTCGTGAATTTTGAGTCTAATTGAAGTTAAAAGGGGCCTTGTCAACACATCACCCAATTTGTCAACACAGCAGCCGCCGGCAGCTGCTCTTCTACTCCCCAGTTTCTCTCTCTCTCTCTCTCTCCAATTTTCAATGCATTTATGCATTTGCACAAAAATCAAAACCCCATTTTAAAATTAAGGGAAACGTTTTTCTACTCTGCCTCACCTGTCACCAAGTGTAGTTGTTTGCTGAGATATGATGTTTTTGTCATATGGTACAATAGCGTGGCGAATCCAAACCGCTCACTTAATAGAGGATTTTTGAATAGCTTTTGCATATGTAATATTGTACAAATTATATGCATTACATTTAGGAGAGAAAAAAGCTTTTTCCCTTGGATGAGGTATTTCTTGTATATTTCGGACTTTACATGTTTTTCAAATGCGGGTATTATTGATCCCGATTCACAACCAATTGTCAATCACCTGGTCTTTCTTTGATAGTGTCGAGAAAAAAGTTTTTTCCTTTTTTGCTTGTGTGTTTAAAATCAAAAGGAATGATAGAACGCATCTTATTTGAGTTGATGGTGCCATGCACACACACGTGTGCGATGACAGATTGGGCGCTTTGAAAGCATACTTAGCCTCATGAGGAGCGTAGAAGCCTTTTTTTTAGAGTGTCGCTCACCCGATTAATCGGATTGATTGGTTGATTGATTTGGTTTGATGATTTAGACATGCATGGTTCAGCTAATAGTCTTAAATTTTCTAAATATCACAGATTTTGGCCGCCCAAACAAAATCAAAATATTCGAAATTTCAGATATTTCGGTGAAATTTCACTGAAATGTTTTTTAATTAAATTAATTGGACGAAATAATATCTGAAATTGACTGAAATTTTGGATATTATTTACAGTATTTTAATATAGGCATATATAATTTAGCCAATTTCTTTCTTTTTTTTTCTTTTTTTTAATAAGTACTAAGTAATAACTTCTAAAATATAAATAATCAACTTATTCAATAAAAAGTGATATTTTCATTAAAATATATATTACTTATGAACATACAAATTTAAAAACAAAACAACAAATAATATTTTGATTAATAATGTGAAATAATACAAAAGTTTACAACGAATAAATACAATATTTATATTACAACATCCAAAAAGTATACATGTATCCAAAATATATTGGATTCAAATTCTAACATCTAAAAAAATACAATGTATAAAAGTTTAAACTGAAATTTTAAACTTTATTTTTTGATTTTCTTCAATTTGCACGGTACCAAATCCATTTGTGTACTTGTATAAGCAAAGAAAAAAATAATTAGTAATAATATTTTTTAATCTATAGTAATTAATAAAATAATGAGAATTGGGAACTTTGCATAAGGGGGTTGGGAGTTGGGAGCTGGGAGCTTTGGATAAGAAATAAATAGTGAAAAGTGATAGAATTTGATGTTATTTATAGAGTTGTAAATATAGTTTTTACAAAAAAAAAAATTACCTTTAACCAATTTTTTTGATTTATTTAGGTTGAGATATTCGAAATTTCGACCAAAAAATTTGGCAAAAAAGTGAAGATTTTGGACGGAATGTTTTTAGTCAAAGTACAATTATTTTGCTGAAATTTCACCGAAATTTCGGTGATTTCAGTACTTTATTTCGCGAAATAATTCTGGCCGAAAAAAATGCATTTCGTGTTTCGGATGACAAATCTGACACCGAAATTTCGACAAAATTTAAAATTATGGTTCAAGTTGATCTTTTGATCTGACACACTTAATAGATTCAAAAAATCTAGATCATCGGATGGCATGTATGATCATATTCAGACAGCCAAAATCATTTTATCAGGTTGCACATGATAAGAGAGGTGTCAACCAATCATGTGTTAAGACATAATATACTTGCATCTAATCGATGATGGGTAATAGGTGATGTGAAGAAGAAGAGATCGATATTTGTGAGGATTGATTTTGGTGCAGTAAAGAGGATGGAGTCGGTGGTCAAGTACTACTGATTCCAGATTTTGAAAGACGTTTCACTGCAAGCATTCTCGTCATATGTCGATCAAATATGAAGTGATATTTGATGTGCAGCAACAACCGCAAGGGAAATGTGATTGAAAGCAAACCAGTGATATCTGGATGCTTTCAGAATTGCATTTCCTTGGTTGAAGCCTATAATTATTGATCTAAGACATTGAAGCCCCTCAGTTGCAATCCTCTTATATCTTAAATAATTAAAATCACTAGAATTAGCAAAATAATTAATGGGCTGGAATTTATATATCTAGAGCCCATATGATCAAAAGAAAGATTTGGGGTCCATGTTGGTTTAATCAAGCAGAAGATCTATTGCAATTTGCACCAAATATATATCTACAGTTGTAAGATTAGAAATGATATATCCCCAGATTAGCAAATTAACTGGGCTTAATTACTGGAGCCCATATGTCCCAAACAAAGATCTGCGGCCCATGTTCCATCAAAGCAGATCCATTGCACCAAACATCTACAATTAGAAGGTGACATTTGATCGGGTATCGAAAGTGGAACCTTACTGATGAGGCTGCGTTTGGCTCTTCTGATCAGTCAAGTATTTATTTTTATTTTTTAACTTATTAAAGTACTAACAAGTGATTGTAACTTCTTAATCATTTATCGGTTTGAGCATCACCAGTACCCTCTATTCGCATACTTTCAGAGAGGCAAATCAAGCAGTAGGCCTTGTAACAAACTGATGTAGAAGAGGTGACCGCATATGCTTACTTAGAAGCATTGGATCGAAACAAGATGCATCGTCCGTACCGTAGCTCTAAACAGGCATAACTTTGGATTCCGGTGTCAGAATTAGGTCCATAATACCAATTCAGAAAACTAACGACGAGAGCTACAAGACTCACAACTAATTCGGAATTAGAGTTTCGTTTTCGATAGGATTTTCTTATAAATAGGGAAAAGATTGTAGAGAGATTATTATTAGACGTTTTATGAAACTTTGATTGAGAAGATTTCTCTTTTATTTCTACTGCTTTAAGGTTTTGCCTTTAAACCCTAGCAATACTAAAAAGTTGTGTACTGTGTGACCGAATTCATCAACTCTTTTCTTCTTCACCCTACATCACAAACTTTACTTTAGACCACTTCTCCAGTTCTTAGATTCGAAAGCCACCATATTTTCTTTGTAATACTCGGAATCATGTTTTGCTAGGGTGATCTTACTCATCAAGGTTTTTATTCTCAAGATCCTAGATCAGACCGGTCCGGATCATTGATCCGGTACTGAATTGGCCGATCTGTATCGGTATCGGTTGAATCACTCCGATCCAAAGCCAATTAAAAAAAAATTTGGATTGGTTGGATCAGTTCGATCCGTATCGGGATCGTTCCGATCCAAAGCCACTTGATACAATAAGTTGGATCGTGGCTTGGGATCAAACCGGTCCTGACCAATCCGATCCGAACCAGACCGATCCTTGAAACCATGTTACCCATGAGTTGTCTCTTTGGATGCACCTTGATCTTTAATTATTAGTGAAATACTTTTAACAAAAAAAAAAAAACACAGCAAAAAAGGTATGTTTTTCAGACATTACTTTATCTTTAAAAATTAATATTTTTACCTCCAAACTTTGTGATAATTTTATCAATTTGTCTTGATAAAACATTATGAAAACACCATATTTTTAGAATAACTAACTTATTCAAAAAAAAAAAAAAAAAAAGCAACTTATTACAGTCAAAAAGCAGAAGCACGGCCAAACACAGACACAGAATTATAAGACACGTCTTGTATCGATCGAAGATATCTTAGTCGTCAAGGTTACTTTGGCATCACCATTTTTTGTCTATTTTTATCATCAATTATTATTGTCCCTTTTTTGTTAATTTCTAAACGGTTTTTCTTCAATCACGTGAAAGTGCACGTGCTACCAACTAGTTCACTTATCATGAAGACGCTGCAGATCGGAGCTACTCGTACTTGTATGCTTTCCTGAAAATCTCTCCTCTATAAATACCCAGAACACATCGCTTCTTTCTTGTCAACAAGAACCATAGTGTTTAAACTCGGTTCTCGGCTCGGGATCATTCTCGGCCGATCCAATTCGGAATCGGCCGAGACGAACGGTCGCATTTATTTAAAAAAAAAAAGAAAAAAACATGGATCGTCCCGATCCGGACTGGGATCGGGACGATCCTTTTTTTTGGAGTTCTTCTCGGATTGGAACCGACTCGGGATCGGACAATCCTTAACACTATGACAAGAACTAAGTTACATTTCTTTAAGTCTTTCAGATCTTAAGTGCTTCTGTTCTGAGAGAATATCAAGAAATAACTGTGAAGAATGGCTCTTCCCACTATGACCTTTCTGATCATGGTTCTGAGAGTTTTGAAACTTACTAAGGGCCCGTTTGGCATAGGTTATTATAAATGAACGGATTTCAATGTGAAGGGTTTTGTGAAAAAGGGTTTTGAATCAATTCCATTGGCTAAAAATTGCGTTTGGCGAGAAATTTATATATACATAATTTAGGTTAGATGGATGTTTTTGTTTTTTTCAAAGAATTTATAATATGAATGAGAAGATAATTTTATCATTTTAAAAGTTTCACTTTGAATTTAGAATACTGCTAGTTACTTCCAGCAAACGCAACCTTCTCCTACTTGACCAAAATGGGTTTTCCGAAGAAGTGCTTCAAAAGTGTGACCTAACACCTTGGATACATAGGAAGTTCTTTTAGATTTAGGAAGGCGATTCCTGGTCCTTAAGAAGCTGTAACAAATGGGGCTTAAGCATAATTAAAATTATGACTTACTAAGTAATAATTAAGCAAGTGGTATGCACATCTTTAGTATTGGTTTATTTAATTATAATTTTATTTTTAATTTTTAATTATTAAATTCAACTCTTAAATATTGTATGAAATCAAATGACTGATTCAATATTTAAACTACATGATTTATTTCCGATCATTAAAAATATCTTAATAAAAGCTTTTTATTTAAGGGATTAAACTTTACTAAACATTAATATTAATATATATATATATATATATATATATATATAGTAGATTGATAGATATTAACTTTATAAAGTAATAAAAATAACGTATATAATTTCCTTTGTTTTAAAACCGAAGCAATTAGGGCTTAACCGCTATACAAACCAACAAGTCTACTTACTTTTCATGCCACCTACTTAATTGCTACACGAGATGGGTATTTTTGGAAACAAATGGGTCAGGTGTTACGTGGTTTTATTCACAGGAAGGTTAATTATTCTGAAACCGCCATGCATGCAGGGAGCCACACAATTGGAAATGCTAGATGCACCTCCTTCAGGTAAAGGCTGTACAACCATTCAGGCAACGGCCGACCGGATTCCTCCCTTGACCCATCCTTCGCCGCCCAGTTGAGAAGGCGATGCCCGAGATCTGGTGGCGATAATAACCTCTTCTTCTTGGACTTCGTCAGCCCTACAAAATTTGATAACCAATACTATAAGAACATAATGGCTTCAAAGGGTCTGTTAAGTTCCGACCAAATCCTCTTAACGAAGAGCGAAGCTTCAATGAAGTTAGTGAAGAAATATGCAAAGAAGAAGAAGCTTTTCCTGGAGCAATTCACTAAATCCATGATTAAGATGGGGAATATCTTTCCATTGACTGGTTCCAAGGGAGAGATCAGGAAGAAATGAAGGAAGATTAATAGTAATTAAGCTGTTCGCAATGTAGTGGTACTTTTGGAATTATGTAAAATTTTATTGTGAGATTTTCTGTGAATTTTCTGATTTAAAAAGGTATTATTACCATACTTATTCGAAAAAGTACACAGTTCAACTCGACTTATCACATAAAGTTACATAAAGTGGGTAAACCTTAGGTCTAAAATATCCTTTAGGCTTTCGATTAAAGAGAGGCCTTACTTTATCATGTTTATTCTTTTTACTATTGTAATAAGTAAAACCTAATCCACGGTAGGAAACGATTCTCCATTTTCATTTTTACGAACTCGTCTGAACATGATGATGAAGTATTACATCGTTCTTCATCAAACATTTGATTCGTTTTTCTTTTTTCCCCTCTTTGATGAATGATTCAAGTATGACATTCGAGCATGAAGATAATATTGAATTTCAAATATGTTTATAGCTAAGCCTTTTAAGTGGGCTTGCAAGAGACCAAGAAAATGAACCAACAAATCACGATAACATTCAAATAAATCTGTAAAAATGAAAATAAAGAATCGTTTTCAACTGTTACAATAGTAAAAATGATAAAGATAGTAATTAAAGTAAGAAACTTATTTCGTCAAGGAATTAAAAGGGATATTTTATACTTAAGGTTTATCCACTTTAACTAAAAATCATTCAATTCTTTATAAGAAGGATTTTTTTTTTTTTTTGGTCTTAACCACGTGGTGTTCCCACACCCACTTAGGTGTGGGACTAATCCACGTTCGGGGAGGGAGCATTGAAGGTAAACCGCTGGCCACGAGTGCTTTAAGTGAGATTCGAACTCTAGACTTACCTCCAAAGATAGATATTTTAGACCTAAGGTTTATCCTCTTTGTCTAAACTCATTCAATTCTTTATAAAGATATTTCGGTCAATGACTCAATGTCATTAGTTCCCAAGAAGGGAAAGGAAGGGAGTATTATAGTTTCAAAAACCTCAAAGAAATTAAGTATAACTGTCAAAAACATCAGGGATCAAAATGTAGTTTTTCCTAAACTTAATACATTATTATCGTGGATATAGAGAAACTTCGTCTTAATCAGGCCATCGAAACGACTTCAATCTTATCTGGGATTACTGAAATTCTTTGATGTAAGAGATCTTACCCAAGTAGACGACCAATCGCGAGAGTAGATGGACACGTGTACGTCATATGTGCATGGTCTAGAATGGGAAGCCTGTGAAGCACTCTACCGCATACTATCGGGACCCACAACAAAAATTAGTTGGCCTTTATGATTTTGGTTACCAACAGATTGACAAATAAATTAAAATGCCACACCACCTTGTTATGGTAAAGGAGCAGTTGAAACTTGAAACTTGGAAGTACCAAGTACAAAGAAAAGGATAAAATTTCACTATATGTCGGTGGGCCCCAATAATATCAACCTTCCCGCAAATTTAGTTCTACCCTTTTATCCCCCCAAAAAAGTAACCTCTCTCCATTAAGTGACAATTGGGATTGTAGAGTGAATATGCTGAATTTGATTAGTCTTGTACCGTTTTGTCTTTCTAAAGTTAGTGGTTTAAGTAAATGACATTTTATTTATTATTATTATTATTATTTTATTTTTATTTTTTTTGGCATGTGACATTTTATTCTTCTTACAAATTTATAAAGTTCCTATTTTATTTTTATATATGTTGATTTAATATTCTCCTTTTATATTTACTCCTTTCAAAAAGTCAGCTATTTAAGAATTTTTAATTAAATAAAAAATCATTTATTTAAAACAAATAAATTTTGTTATTATAAAAACATGAAGAGAGATTTTAACAATTTTACCAAACCTCAAGACAACTTTGTATGATTTGCCCCTTTTCTATTTTTTTTTTCCCTTTTCCTTTATGTATAAGCCACAAGGTCTCTAAGGCTGCGTTTGCCCCGGCTTGTGCTTTTGGATAAGCACTTGTTGGATAAGTGACTCAATAAAAGCATTATCCAAAGCATTAATAAGTTGCTTGATTTGAAAAAAGAAATGTGTTTAGTAATATGGATAACTTAAATACCTAAACAAGATACGTAGAAAATTTCTTAAAACTTAAGAATAAAAATATTATTTTAAAAAACTTAGTATTGTGTTCAGATTTAAAAGAGTCAATTTTAAAGTCTCCTTAATGTTTAAAAACCACTTCCCGCATAAGTGGTAAGGAGAAGTTGTTGAGAGCCTTGTACCATCTTTCTCTAGTCCCTATTGGTAAGAACTTAACTATTCATAAGGCTATCAACGAGCTGAGCTAGCTCAGCTCGGACTCCGGCTCGGTTCATATGAGCCAAGCTTGAGCTCTATAATTAGGCTTGCAAGCCAAGTTTGAGCCCAGAAAAAGGCTCCTTATCTTAACGAGCTTGGGTGGGCTCGGCTCAGTTAAAACTCGGCTCGGCTTTTATATGAGATTCTACATCTATATTCCTATATCTTGTATTATATATTAAT
>JAUPMG010025307.1:0-14946 GCA_031762675.1 Pachysandra terminalis | reverse complement strand
CATACTACATAAATCATGAGGCTCATTTGAAATGAGTTACTTTATTGCTTAAATTGTTTTTCCCATTGTAGGAAATTCTAATCATGAAAATATACTTAGCATTCTCCAAATATGCTTACTATCGTTAATCTATAATTTTTTATTATTTAATTCTAATTAAATTATAGTTCATTATTAATATTTTATTAATACTATAGATATTTAAATTATAAATTGCTTTAGTAACTATGACTATCCCATTAGAGTCTCCAGTCAGTAATAATTAAGAATTGATGAAGTGGCATATGAGTTGCTCTTTTTATATGTTAGTTATTACTACATAAGCATAAGCAATTTTGTGAAAGTCGAATTGATCAGAAAAATCGTAAGGAGTGGATTTGAATTAAGAAGGATTTAGATGATAAGGTTTTGGGATTTGTAAGTATCTCCATTAAGATATAATAAAATATAGATATTATATAGAATATCAAAATAAAGTAATGAATTTTAATAATATTTGATGCATATAAGAACGGTTGTAAATCTAGTTATAAGTTCATCTTGCTAAATTCCATCATAATGAATCGAATGATACAAATATTGAATTTTGTCCATATATGTTACCGCTTGTTCACCTTTGTCTTAATAGCTAATGATGCTTTTATTTATAAAGAACCATTATATGTTTGATCTCCCTTCTGTAATGTAAAATGATTTTGGTTCTAATGAGAAAAGGAAAATTTCCAAGGTTTAGGATCTGACCCTTGTTACAATCCAGGTCTCGATACATTTCAATATTCCTGCTATACGTGATTCAAATCTTATATGGTTGAATAATGAAGTATTCCCCAAAAAAAGTGATTAGTTTAATTAAGTTTTTTCATATCTGAACTTTCTTTTTTTTATTTTTTCCTGACTTCTGAGAATTTAAGGTAACACTTGATTTTGTATCCCTTATACTACTAACAGGTATTGTGCCCTGGGAATCTGCACTTCTGTGTTTGTGAAGTGTGATTTGTAAAGAATAAGAAACCTGAGTTATTGGAGGATAGATAAGATTTGAGATTTTATGTTCGAGAGAAGTAGACCAGGGAAGAAAAATGAATAGTCAATGAAATGAAGATAAACATGATAAACTGGAGACTCTTGTGTTGCATTTCTTTAGGCTTTCCATAGACTAAAATGCAGTAGCATTCCCAAGTTGCCTCAGCTAATTGATGTGCTTGGTATATAACATGGAAAAGCGAGCAAAAATGAACATGACGAAACCTAATTTGAGATTTGAAGTTAATTTATAATATTTGCTGAATCACATATTAGTTGACACAAATAATTAGGTTGACCAACAGACTGATCTCTTCCCTGCATTTCCATACTAGATGGAGCTACCATATGGTCCTAGAGTCTTTCCTATTTTCATCCTCACTCAAGCTTTCTTCACAAATCTAATCTTGCAAAAACAGTAAGGGTTTCTTGTCCATACTCTAGTCTTTTTCTTTATAATTCTTGTATGTATATAATTGTCACTCCTTTGTTCGAACGTATTATATTGGTCATTGTGCCTTCTATTTTGGCCTTGTTATTTTCTTGATATCCTTTTCACTTTTATTTCTTTTTGTTTTCCCGACTTTTTTTTGCTTTGTCAAGTCTTTAAGTAGAGCCTCTAATCTCATCAGACCACCATGTTCCTTTTTTTCCCCCTCCTTTTCCTTTTAAGATTGATATTTACCTTTAGATGCTTCTATCCGAGGAAAATTTACACACAGCAGATAATGCAACTACTATTTTCTCTTAATAATCGTGGATGTTTAATTGAACTGAAAAACCCCAATGACAAGCAGCATTTGGGATTATATCAAAGTATTTCCTCTCACCCCCACAAAATTATGGAGTTCAAAGATTTGAACACAAAAGGTTTGATCTGTGATGTTTGGTGCATTTAAGTTTAATTGAAACTGAAAAACCCCAATGACAAGCAGCATTTGTGATGACATTTGTGATTTTATCAAACTATTTCCTCCCACCCCCCACAAAATTATGGAGTTCAAAGATTTGAACACAAAAGGTATGATCTGTGATGTTTGGCGTCCAAATGCTTTCTAATGGTGCATAAATCATGTTCTATTCTCCGGGATGAATGCCTTAGTGAAATTTTGAATACTGTTGAAATTTTAACCATCCTTTGAAAGCAAGGGGGTGTTTCTAGACAATATTTGAGGTGATTTATCTCTCTGATGTTTTCCTTTCATGGTTAATTAATGAATGATCCGGAGCTTGACGGAGAAAATTCAGAACCTAGTTAGAAGAAGCTGGTACAAAGATTTGAATTGGCATAGGCGACTAGTATTTTTTTTTCTCAAGAGATGTGTGCAGTACGTTCTTTTCTAGCACATTTTAACTGGTGGCTTTGTTGTATCTGTTAGACACTATATTGGTACTCCTTTCTGGCCTTTTTCTTTGGATCTGCCATTAGCTCTTCTTCATAATTGATTAGAAAGTTTCATTTGACTAGAAACTTTCATTGATCCTAACTGGGCATGATAGGGATTCTCCTTTCTGCCCATTTCTACAGAAGTATGATATTCACATGTGACATCCTAGTCCAGCTAGTGATTTCCCTTCTTGAATACCTTCTTTCTTCTTTTGATTTGTAAGGAGGGGTGGGACACAGCCTTTTTCTTAGGATATATTTTATGTTGGTGTTTTTTTATTAAGCAAAGTATCCCATGAAGGCGGTTTTTCTATTGGACCATGGAAATCTAACAAAGCTTTTACATATGAAACATAAATCTGCCTTGAAGCTTAAATTGATTACTTTCTCGGTATTAGCACCTGAGAAGCGCCTTTTTTTTGTAAGCCATGGTATATTGTTTTCGTAATTCTCCCTTTGGGGATTATTGATACAAGATATAATGGAAGTGGCTGCTTTTAGGAATCTCATAATTTTTAAATCTTATGATTGCAATCACATTCCACAAACTTTGGTGGTTGGGTTGAATTGGGATTAATTCAAGCCTATGCTTAGGTTGTGTTTGGTTAGCTAGAATCTCTAAGATAGCCACCAAGGTATTTGGTGGTACTGGGTTTTCTTGTTGAAGTGAAGCTTTCTGCTGTGAAGGGTGATGTGATTAGCATTATCTATACAAAGGTTGGCTGTCTAATTACTAGTCAAGACATAAAATTTATTAGTTATTTAGAGATATTAGATATTAAAATTCTTCATAAACGTTTCATTCACAAAAGAGGCTCCTTCATTAAAATTTTATATACGTCGTATACATCCTTCCCAACATGAATATCTAATCTTTATGAAAAAAAGAAGATTCCTTGTTACAATGTTTTGCTCAAGAACTTTTCATATACCACAAAAAATACCGAGCATTATACTAAGATGAAAATTTAAATTATTTAGTAGTAAAATATTATTTAATAAACTATTATTTATCTTAATTTAATTATGTCAACTTATTGTAAATTGATATAATATACTAAGTCAATAAACTAAAACATTAAATAATAAGTTTATACATATAAAACATAAATCTATGTACAAAAGAAATTTTAAATTTTAGTTTTAATAAAATAACTTAATGGATATTAGTGGGTTTTATTTATTTATTTATTTATTTTTCTGGTAAGAATAGATATTAGTGGTCATTAGTTATGCTCTATTGATCAAAGTTGGTTTCTCAAAAAACTATTGATTATTAGAGATTATTATGTTATAAAATAGATGGATGGTTTGGATTGGCAACAACAATCCTCTGCAAGACAGAAAGCTCGTCTTTTTTGGCGTATGTAACCAATTAAGCATTGAATCTAATTGGGAATCTTTTGGATTACTCACAAGAGTAGCCCTTTCATCCTCTTGTCTGATCTATCTTGGTTAGACATACCAGGATGGTGCAGCTCAAGTTTTTTATGCTCACATGGCAGGACTGTAGGCAGTGGTAATGGCATAACATCACGCGCTATCTTGGGTCACCTGCGACCTAACTGATCAAAGTCGAGCGAATGAAACAGCAAAGACAATGCCTTTGATGGGCTCAGTTGGTAGCAAGCTGGGCTCTAGTGGGCGTCTCCGGAGGTAAGTCTGAAGTTCGAATCCTAATAGAAACGTGGCTAGGGGTTTACCTTTAATTCTCCCGCCCCGAACGTGGATAAGTCCCACACCTATGTGGGTGTGGGGACACCACGTGGTTAAGACCGGAAAAAAAAAAGACAATGCCTTATGTCCAATAGACGATAAAAGTGAAAATGTGAGGCGCCTTCACTAAAAGAATTGACATTTAAGGCCAAGAAAAGGGGTCTTTAACGGCGGTGTTACTCGGCGGTCCACTGAAGACCGCTGAGAAAAAGTGGCTTTACCGGCGGTCTTGGGTAGACTGTCGAGAAATTCTCTTTCTGCATGGGGAACTCCTGCACCCGGGAATTTTTTGAGATCAAGAGAGGATGGAATTGACCTTTTCTCGACGGTCTTATCAAGACTGCCGAGGAAAGAGGCCTTGCTCCGCGGTCTTTTTAGGACCGCCGAGAAATCCCCTGGATGAAATTGGCCTTTGTCGGCGGCCCTGTGAAGACCGCTGAGCAAAGAGACATTTCTTGGCGGTCCTCAAAACATCCCCTCTCAAGCGGGAAAAAATTGACCACGCGAGAAGATTTAAATTTGGCGACACCCCGAGTTGGGTGACCATGTCATGAGAAACCTTGACGGCGACAGACCCGAGCTGGTTAGCCAAGGTCATCTCCTAACTATCATGGCGACACCCCGATCGAGCTGGGTGACCATGTGATGAGAAACTTGGATGACGATAGACCAGAGCTAGTTAGCCAAGGTTATCTCCTGATTATAATGGTGACACCCTGAGCTGACAGGGTATGTTACCAAGAACACTAATGCATGGTTTCAAGGATCGGTAAGGATCGGATCCGATCGGCCAAGACAGGTCCGATCTCAAGCCACGATACAAACTATTGTATCAAGTGGCTTTGGATCGGACCGATCCAACCAAAGCCAATATGGATCAGCTGATCCGGTCCAATCTGGTATGATCTTTTCCGATCCGGCCTGATACAATTTTTTTTTTTTTTTTTTTTTTTTCAATTGGCATTGGATCAGTTTGATCCAAGCGATACCGATCCGGATCAATCGTTCCGGACTGATCCTATGACTGGATCTGACCGATCCAATTTTTTTTCTTTTTTTTTTTTGAAGGACAATCAAAAACTTGGATCGGACAAGGATCAGAGGATCCAATACCGGATCAGTGATCCGGATCGGGATCGGCCCGAACCAGTCCAATCCAAGATCCCAAAATAAAAACCTTGCACTAATGGTGAAAGTCCTTAGTCGGACAATTGAGAGGCCAATACCAAGCAAGCTGCGGTCCATAACACGCCAAGGGACTGCGGTCCATAACACGCCAAGGGACTCCTCTCATGTTAATGGGATGGAGCGCCATGACTTCTTTACTCGTGACAAAATCACGTCTACTACAACAACAGGAGAGGCAAAGTGAGTTCTATTTCGACACAAGGCCGCCATACCCATTGTCGATTTGAAGAAGCTGTATCCTTTAGGATATGTGACACCAACCATGCCTCAATACAATGGACGAGTTGGAAGTGCAAAAGAGCACTTGAGCAATTTCATAGGGGCGATGGGGGCATACGGTAGACCTTAAGATGAGGGAGTTCTTGAAATCACTCATTGATCAAGCTTATACTTGGTACAATATCTACCGTCGCAATCATTTTTTGAATGGGATGACACGAAGATTGCTTTCTTATGCAAAAATTTCACTATCGAGGAGCATGTGACTATCTTGGATTTGGGGAGAGAAAATAAAAAGTATGATGAAATCCTCGAGGCGTATATGACGCGATTTCGTGACCTTGCCAGACTGTTAAGAAAGTATTACTGAGAAGAGATTGGTGCAATTGTGTGTCCATGGCATGCTGAAGAAATACTACATGGTCCTAGGAAATTTGGACTCTGGGACTTTTACTCACTTGTATGAATAAGCAAAGTGCACCGGGCGAACCATGGGCTTGAGAGGAGATAGCGCCTGAAAAAATAAGGAAAAGTCATCTCCGCAGACGATAATGGTTGAAAGAAGCGGTTGCGAGAAAAGATGACCAATACTCCTGAGAAGAAGAAAAGCACGACCCAGCCTCCCCTACGTCCATGCAGTGTTGAGGACGTTGTTCTAATCTTAAAACAATGGATATCGAGGTACCGCCATCTGAGGAAGATAACAAAGTGGGAATTTCTGCCATTACCATTGCCTTATAGGCCACAAAACAAGCGAATGCTTTTCTCTAAGGAGACTGTTCCAAGACAAAATCAGGCGAAAGGCTCTTGAACTACCTGGTGTGGGACCGAGATCAGTACACAAGAAATCGTTGCTGCACCATGGCAAAGAAGTAGTTTCTGTCATAAGTTATCGAGACACTATGGATACAATCATAGAGCCAGAGGTCGACAAGTAGTACAACAGCCTGAGCCTCGATGATGAAGATACGAATTGCCTACATCAACGGATAGAATCCAATGTCAAGGTTGGGAATTTTTTATGATGAAATGGGATTCATTCTCCTTGCCAGAAATGTGATGAAGAATGCCCTTTCTCTATCACCGCCGAACTGGGAGAATGCTTTGCTATAAGCACATACGCCAAAAGGGTTTACCTGGCCGGGTCAGTCACTTTTTCTGATGAAGATGTTGTAGCCAATTACCCAGGTCTTAATCAGCCCTTGTTCCTCCTAGCTAGTATTAACAATGTAGAAGTGACGAGAGCTTCGATTTTCTCCATCACCGCCGAACTGGGAGAACAATGCTTTACTATAAGCACATACGCCAAAAGGGTTTACCTGGCCGGGTCAGTCACTTTTTCTGATGAAGATGTTGTAGCCGACTACCCAGGTCATAATCAGCCCTTGTACCTCCTAGCTAGGAATAACAATGTAGAAGTGATGACAGCCTTGATTGATTCGGGATCTTCAATTATTGTCATGCTCTTCAAGACATTACAAGTGGTTGTTATCTCAGGCAAAAAGAATTGTAAAACAACCAATGGAAGAGTGTCCTTCAACAGTGAGACTTGCAAGACAATGGGTTACATCACAATTGACCTGGCTGTTGAGTCCATCACATCGCCAACAAATTTTCATATCTTAGAGGCTGATGTCTCCTACCATGTGCTTCTTGGTAGGCCATGTCTTCATCAGTATAAAGCTATACCGTCTACCTACCACCAATACCTGAAGGATTGATGGAGGAGGAAGAAGGTGAAGGGCTTGGTGGATCTCTTCGATAAAAATGAAATTCACTACGCTGAGGCTCTTTTCTTCAATGATATGGTTACTGACGGAGAAACCTTAGTGGCACTTGTTAAAGGAAAGTCGTTGCCCAAATGGGAGGACGTGAAGGAAGAGACAGTAAGTAAGCAAACTGAGCCTCATATTGAGCAGCAATCATAGAACTTTGCTCTAATATCAGAAACTCAATAGCCTTCTGCCTTTTGAAGCTATTAGGGAAGTACGCATTAAAGAACTATTTTTTAAACCCATCCCAAGTCATCTCACCATCTACAATCCTCTTTACCATTTTCCACCAATGCTTCCAAGTTAGCATAAACACTACCAATCTTACCTTCCGATCCACGGGAAAAATCATGACCCTAAACACCTTCTCTATAACCATCATCCACACCTGAGCCTTCAATGACTTAGTTGTCCCCTCAAAAGCAGGTAGAGACAACTTCTTAAACTTCTCCAGCCATTGAGTCCCATACATCTAATCTCCACTACTACTTCTCTCCTCTGCTCCGACTGAGACTGTTGTCTCATCTCCCTCTCCTGCTAAAGAGATGTGGCCATGTACCCTAGAACTTGGTAGACATGAGTGAGTCGTGGTTCCACTCTCTCTTCAGCTGAAAAATCTCCTCATGATATGTTTCTCCTCATCTTGCCATCTAGAAAAGAAAGGAGACGAGACTTAGCTACCCAACACCACTATAGAAAACAATCACATAACAGTCAACAAGCATAAGTCAATGCACACGACGAACAACATACATAGTACACAACACATGCCATATGCAATCTTAACTCCTCTAGTACCTTAAAGTTTACCCTAGGACAATGAACCTAGTGCTCTGATACCACTTTGTCACACTCCAAATCCTATATCACGAGTCTCAATGTGTAATACGAATTTCAAGGTGCGACCTCCTATAGTCATCTCAAATGTACGCCAATGGAACAACAATTAAACATGCACAATCACAATAATAATTAAAATAAAATCTTATTATCGTCCAAACTAGCGAAAGTCTTTAAAATAAAATAAATGATCCATTCCTTTACATCAAAGGAAACTAAAATCCAAACTGAGAATAAAAATCCCTATTCTCTAATGAAAATAAATAAATAAGTACAAATCCCTCATTACCATGCACACAAGACCAACCAAACACACAACAAACAACAATTTTATCATCTTGAAACCAGTCCACACGCATCATAATAAATTTACAAACATCACATGATCCAAGGATAATATAGATGACATAAATGAGAGATGTATGATTAATGAATATGAGTATAATATGTATATGATATGTATGAGTGAGGATCAACCCTTAGGCCATGTCAAATCTAATGGGCTTACGGATACTTGCCAGTAGCCAATCTTTTGATTCTTACATTATAAGGAAAGGAAACATGCCTCTTGCATCCATTTTACAGTCTCCAACTGGATGAGACTATCCCTGACACTCCAGTTGTTCCCATGGCTCTAGGGACTTTCAACCCATTGGTCTCAATTGCTCAATCTATTTCACAATCTCTTTAGGGATTGAAACCCAAGGATCCAAGACCAAGAATATCTACATACCCTCCATGAATCCACCATGGCTTCCGGTATCAACCGCACATACACCATACTTGATCAGTATTATAACCCAAAGACATCACCTCTATGGCTGGGCCCTCTCAAGACCGGTACTACTATAGTGTGCATGCCTTGTATAGAAATATTAACCCAAGAACATCATCCCTATGGCTAGGCTATCTCAAGACTAGTGCCACCACAACGTGCATGTCTTAAAACCCTATGGTGATCTCACACCATTGTCCAAATGACAAAGATAAACCTACACATCTCACAATATAAATCAATTAATTTTATATTCCAGTAAACCCTCCATGTTAAACACTAACAAGAGTCAAACAGGTCCACAACCAACCCAAGTCATGCACCATCCATTATAGGTCCTCAGATAAATTAAATAAATAAAATCATAAAATATTTGAAAATTCAATAGGCGTCGGTAGGCTGTCGATGGGCTAGTTGGTCTCTCGGCCAAGGCAAAGTTTTGGCAAATCGTCTATTAGAGATAAACGTTAAATACAAAAGTTGGATACGATTAAAAGAGTAACCACTTTATTATCTCCTCAAGCATGTGATCAAGATAGAGATAAACACCAAGGGTAACCGCGGGACACAGTTGATCAAGATAAAGATAAACACCAAAGGCAAAGGTTGGACACAGTTACATGAACAACCAATTTGTTAGCTCCTCAACTAAGTAATCACGAGATCGCCGGAAGATATTCCTCCAAAGGATATTGTTAGCACCCAATTTTGCGCATCCCAACTCTTCATGAGAAGATTCAAACTTTGATCTAGATCCATATTCCTTTAATTCCTTGACCCATCTTTCTTATGTGACCAAATTGCCCTTACCCTTCTACCAATCTTTCAAAATGATCAAGATCCACCATGTTTTAACCCATCTTTGATACTTGAACTTTAAAAAGAATGATTTATCATGATTTGGACTCATTTGGCAAACATACATATAATGGGCTTTCCACTTAATTGAGCACCCAAATTTTAATGATGGGCCAATGAGAATTCATTAAGATAAACCCAATCCACATAGTCCATGTAGTAGGCCCAAAAAGAACACAAAAAGACAAACCCAATCCACCTCATTACACACATCCCAAGCCTTTCACTCTTTTGGCATTCTCCTTATAACCCAAGGAAGAATTGGTCTACATGATATAATTAAATGTGTGGCATTGGTCTTTGCTCCATGATCTATCAAATCCTACAACCTTCCCAAGCTTTTCACATTCTTGGTATTCTTTTCATGGGCTAAGAAAGAGGTCTACATTCCATATTGGAGTGTAACATTGGTCTTTGATCCATGACCCATAAATTCCCACAAGCTCAAAAGCCTTTCATATCTTGGCATCATTTGTATGGGTTAAGAAAGAGGTTTCCTACATCCTATATTGGGATGTAACATTGGTATTTGGTCTTTGACCCATCAATTAACACAACCATCCCAAGTTCTTTCACCATTTTGGCATCAACTTTTGAGGTTCAATGACAAATGCATCTACCATCCATATCAAGAGGAGTTTTTGTCAATGAACCTTGACCCAATGTTATTTACCTCTTATGCCATCCACCCATATCAATTCCCTACACCTAACTCTTGACCAATGACCTTTTTACCCTACATTTTAAAGCCATAAACCATAAAAGACAAAGTCATTATAAAGCTTAATCATACCTAAAAGACCAAATTACCATTTTCAAAATCTCAAAAATAACCCAAGACCTCCACCGTTGGCCTATAAATACCCCTTCCTAATCCTCACTTGTACACACCTTGGAAAGACATCAAGAGCCCTCTTATGACTTTCTTGCACTAAGTTTCAACAATTCTTTCTCATCCTTAGGAGATCCTTTAGAAAAAACCCTAAAATGAAGAAAGAAGGTCTTTAATTCTTGCTTTCAAGCTTCTACTTGCCAACAAAGAGGTAACTATGTTACCTTATTATATTTTTACATAGTTCATAAGTTTGTCAATGTATCATTGTAGTTCCTCCTTTCATGCATGTTTCTCATGTCATAACTAATTTTTGAGATTTTTATACTATCTTAGATTTTTTTATTGTTCTTCTAAGTCATTTTTTTAAGTATAATATTATTTTCTAACAACTCTTTCACTTGCATAAATGTATTTTTATTATGTTAGGTTTCTTTTCATTTTATTATTAGTGCATTCATCTTTTGCATAGCCACGTTTCTTTTTCATGCGTACTCATCCTTTTCAAACTATTCATTTTTTAGCTCATAGGAATCTTTGCATCATGTAGGTCATTTCTTCTTGTAGTGTTAGTATCATCATCTTTTACATAACCATGTTTTATGCACTTTTGCTTTATTTTACCAATTTTTAATATCTTCTATTGTTAAGCATGTTTGCATCATATATTACTTCATTGTTACTTTCATCTTATTCTTTTAATCTGGTGAATTTGGGAGAATGATTAAGAGTTTAAGGAGTAGGCAACCATTTCAAAATGGATGAGAAAGGGTGTCTCACCTTCCTTTTCTCATAACCGAATCTCCTTTCCTACATCTCTCCTATAGACTATGCTTTTCCAATGAAGTCACTTATTTCAAAACTTTAATTTCTTCATTTCAAAATGGGTGACCTATCACACCCAAACAATGGTAGGTGGCGACTCCCAAATCTTTTAAGGTCCTTTAGGGTCCCTAACCGAGTTTGTTAGTTCACAGCTTGGCGACTCCACTGGGGACATGTAGATTCAAGCCAAAACTTGAACCCTTTTTCACTCCCAAAATCACCATTTTTTTTACTTGTTCTTGCATTATGTTTTGTACATATTTGTTGCTTCTTGCTTTCTTGTTAAGATGCTTGAATGCCATACAGTGCATGCTTGGATTCACTAGCATTTGCATCTTAAACTCACAAGCCTTGTCCTACCCATTCTCACCTATCTTAGGGAGCTTAGTAAGCTTGCAAACGGGTGACCAATGCTTGCAAACCTCACGCTCCAAGAGTCTAGTAGGTAATTATTGTCCCTGATGGCGGCGCCCAATGCTCCACCCCGAACCAAACGACTAGAGATGCATGTGGAGGAATCCATGTGTAGAAGTCGGTTCAACCGGTTTCGGGTTCCCTTATCCTTTAGATGCATAACCGTGAACTTCATGTGCATATAGAACCCGGTTTAGGTCTTAGAAAACCGGAGTATTAGGACATGTGTGTTGGGTTCCAACTTAGAAATATATTAAGCCGTGTTAGCTTATAAATGCTGTACTTACAAAAAAAGAAGTTTTCTTATTCTAAAAAATCCTAAATAAGTCTTCTTTAAAAAAAATAGGTTTTCACCATTTAGGAAAAAAACTTCTCATTCTAAAAAATCCAAAAGAGGTTTTCTTTCAATTTGTTTTTCACCATTTAGGAAAAAAGTTCTCATTCTTAAAAAGAAAAAAATGAATAAAAAAACAAACAAAAAGAAGTCATGTGTTAGTTTCTTTTCATTCCACCATCTAGGAGAAAATAAATAAGGGTTTTCAATCATAGAAAAAAAATTAAAAAAAAAAGAGCTCTTTCATGTAAAAACAAATAAGACTTTTTTTAAAAAAAGGCGAAAAAGTCATGTAGTTTCTTCTCATTCTTCCATTTAGGATAAAATAAAGAATAGTTCTTTATTATTTAAAAAAAGAAGAAGTTTTTTTCTTCTGAAAAAAAAAAAAGAGTTTTCATCATTTTTCCAAAAAAAAATGTCACGAGTTAGAATTTTCTTCTCATTCCACAATTTAGGAAAAAATAAGAATAGTTTTTCAATCATAAGAAAAGCACAAAAAAGAGAAGTCATATCTTAGAATGTAATTCCTCTTAGACCTCTTAGAAGTCATGACAAAGAAAAAGCAAAAGAATTTTCTCATGTAAAAAAAAATCAATAAAACCAAAAAGGCTATTTGTTAGAATGTAGTTTTTCACCACTTAATCATTCTTTATGCATCTTGTAGAATGGAGGGTCCATCATCCATCCGAAAGGTTTTTGGCATACCAAATGTGAAAGTTTGTCCTCAAATGCATACTTGTTGTAATCAAGGGTTGTTAGACATCATTGAGAAAATATCTGTGGATGAGAAGCTTTGGTGAAGGTAAACATATAAAATGGGTGAATTATTATGGTTAGCAAAGGTGAACCTTAATTGCTGTGATAAGATATCGGGATGCCAACGCGATGGTTTTCAGATTTGGTGAAAATGAGATGTGTCCCACAAATGAGGAGATTAGTCGAATCTTAAACATATCACTAGATGGTATTCCTGTTTTTCCACACCATAAGAACAAATACGGTGATGAGCTCAAGACTTCTTAAGCTTAAGAGGAGATTTGTAGGAGGTAAATGGCCAATATAGTATATGTTGTATACAGTTCCTGATTAATAGGTATAAAGGTATCCATCTTGCAAGCGGAACCGAAGAACAACAAGGATGCTTTAATACACTGACCATGGCGGTTGTTGGACATATTCTTTTTCCTTCAAATCGAAACTTTGTAGATTCAGTTCTTTGTGGGGTAATTAGGCAAACAAGGAATGGGTGTACAATAGTTCCAATGATATTAGCCGAGATGCTCATGAGTTTGTCTTTTTGGGCTACAAATGGAGCAAAGAAATTTGTGGGTTATTTACCGTTGCTGCATATATGGCTGATTGAGCACTTACCCATTTTTTTACTATTAAGGTGAAGAAAAATCTAGAGATAAGAAGGATCCAGCGTTTTATTGGAAAAGAACCAGCGCCAGCAATCAAAGGAGTGACTCAATGCTATGAGAAGTGACAAAATTTGCAAAAAGAGGAGCTCGTCTGGCAATGTAAATGGGCTCCTCTCTTCACACAGCCACTTCTGGTCATGTAAGGGCACAATAGCATGGTACTATCCGGTTTGAAAGGATCCATACCCTATACACCACTTAGGGTTTTGAGGCAATTTGGTTACCAACAATTTGTTCCAACTATAAGTTCATATGATCAAGATTTCATGGAATTCACTTCTTATTGTGAGAAGTTGGAACTTAGATTTCATGGAATTCACTTCTTATGGGATGAGGCACAACGTACAACTTTTTCCCGGTTGCGGTCCAATTGCACTTCGTTGGTAACTCCCACCTATCAAGTTTGGATCAATTATTCCGATGTCAAAATTGAGATGCTTGTGCCACTAGAGCTCCCTACAAGAAGAGAAGGGTTACCAAAATAATCCACATCGTGCCCAATTGTGGATACATTTCGAAAGGTTGCCCTTCGATACAAGTGGTTTCATGAAGATTTAAAGGAAGAAAGTTGCAAGGTGGCTCAGTGCTAGACTAATTTACATAAGAAGTTGCTCACAAATGCAAGGCAAATGACTTCCCTGACATCTCGCAATCGTATTCTACAACAACAAGTAATATATTCAAAACAAGAGAGCATTGAATCTAAAAGACAACAAGAAGAGACTGAAGAGCAAGGAATTAAGCTAGAAGCAAAATTAGCATACACTCATACTGAGTTACACAAAGCACATCAAGCCGCTACACGATTTGAGGAATGAAACGATGACTTGGAGCGCCAAATCTATGACCTTCACGAGCAGCCAGTTGAGCCAAGACCCCTCTCAGAGGATTGATGGATCCAGTTTAGGACATGCATCATTTCTGTTAAGACAAAAAACAATTTTCTTTTATTTTGTCGTATCATGTACTAAGTACTTGGCACTAATGAAATTAGTTATTTTTTTATTGCTTTAAAATAAAGGGTTAACTCCACTTACACCCCCTCACATTTCTGACAAAGGTAGAAACACCCCTTGTTGCTTCTGAAATGCCACTTACACCCCCTGAGGTTTTGTACTGTATAGCAAAGACACCTCTTCTATTAATTTTTCATTTTAACATTAACAAAAGTGCTTACATCATTCATATTTTTTGACTATATTACCCTTATCTAAAGTAAAAAAAAACATTTATACCTTTTATTAAAGGCATTTATATCCTCCACCACCACTACCCCCCCCCCACCACCACCACCCAAGTGTGCAAGGGATGCACATTGGGTGGTGGTGGTGGCGGTGGGGTG
>JAUPMG010025296.1:0-14947 GCA_031762675.1 Pachysandra terminalis | reverse complement strand
ATCAAACATACCTGAAAACCAAACATGGCTCTCAGCCAATCAAGGAGGTCTAGGTCTCCTGCTTTCTGTCTGTGTTGTTCAAAAGCAGTAGGCCAATTTAAGCTGCGAGTCTGAGACAAAGCAGCCACAGCTGCCTTAACCTGATATGAAGATAAAGTGAGCGAACTACCACATCATGCCAAACTTTTCCCAAAGGAACAGCTGAACAAGAAGAGCTAATGACTGGCAACAGCAGAAAGCAATTGAATATCCAAAACCTCCAATTAAAAATAAAATAAAAAATTCCAAAACCTCCTCAAGTTGCATGATAGATTGTGATGCGCCAGCTATATCAAGTGGAAGAATGTTATATGGGGCATAGATTTCATTCTTTTCCTGCACATCTTTAGCAGCTGCAATGATCTGCTTACAATGCAAGACCACGAATATCAAACCTTGGGAACACAAACGTGCAACAAAGGAACAACAAAATCCACAAATACATATTTAACAAAAACACAAATTAGGCTAACCTCAGGAGCAACTTCTTCAACTTTTTCAGTCTTATTAACGGCACAAAGCACTTCAAAAAGAACTCCAGCTGTCTGGTATGCTTTGCCAAGTTGGGCTCTATAAAGAAATTGAGATGCAGAAATCATCCATTTCACTAAAAAAATAAAAAAAAATTGTAATATAAAGGCAGCATAATCATTTGGTACATACCTATCCGCCTGCTCCCCTTTGTCCAGGGCTCTAACATAGTGTTCATAGTATTGCTGATAAAAACTTTCGATTTCCCTGGCATCACTCTTTTTAACTCTAGACGCAAGACTGGACCCATTTTCCTGTCACAAAAATTTCTTGCATAAATATCCCCCTTGGTCAAACAACACCATGTGAAAATGGATATATGGGAGACTGTCCTGTAAATCCCTCCCTGCCACTAATTTCTTTATAGACGCCTTCGTCATTTTCAGATGTTGCTGTGTTCATTGTACCCCCTCTCTCAAATTCGGTAAGATTGTAACCACTCGGAGAAGAATATCAAAGCAAACAGAATTTGAAGTATTGGAGAACAAACTATTACTTCTATGCAAGTAACAAAACTCAACTAAATGGCACAAAGAAACAACCAAGATATCTAGCTCAACCAATCTCTTTAACTAAATGTAAATGTTGTGTTTTTATGACATTTAGTTAATTGTATATTAATTTTGTATGAATGGTACTTCACATTTTATTTTGAGAGATGAGGATGTGTATGTTACTTAGATCCTTAGAAATTTGTTTATAACTATTTATTATTATATTTTTAGGTATTTGTGTGTATTTATATATGTCGAAAATATCCTTCCAAATCTTATGACAAAACTCTCAACAAAAGTGATATTTAAAACACTAGTTGAATTATGATCCATAAACTCAGTTAAATTTGGGCTTTCTAAAAGTAAATGATTCACCAGCAACCATGGGAGGAGAAGCTAACGAAATAAAAAAACATAAACAAAGCGATAATAGTATGGAGATGAATCGCTTCTCACTTTTTTATTATTAGTAGATAGCACATGCATTGCACGTGATATTCGAAGCAAATGACCTTTAAAAAAATTATTTTATATGATTAAGTTGTCTTATTTTGTCTTATAGGTTTTATCATTGTGTGCATACAGTCAAAAAGCATGATTTGAACCCTTTTTTCAGCCATTAAAAACTTTCTTTTATATTTTTTTGACTAATTTTATATATATATATATTATACTTATATATCCCCCTTCATTTATTTACAAATGTGTATATATATATATATATGGTTTGAGTATTGATAAAGCCATGGAAAATAAAAAATAATAATAATTGAAATTTGGTTGAGTGATACGAAAGCATATGATATACCTAAAACTATTTCAGCGATAATATCAAGGATGAACTTTCTTGCAATCAAAGTATTGTCGTCCAACATTAATTATGGAAGATGAGTGAATCGTGTAGTCTTTAATTTTTTTAGCTTTTCAACTCCAGTTTTAATCAAATCTCAACTATAATTTCAATTCAAATACCAACTTGTGAAGAAAACTTAAATACGAAATGACTTATTTGAATTCCTTTCCTAGACACGTTATCCTTTTACAAGAAATACATAGATAAGGATATTAGAAAAGATAAAAGTTACACTAACTACGATGTTATTGAAAATATATAAATTAAAATCAAATAAGTTATTAGGATTATAAAATTATGTTTTTGATAGTGTTAATGAATTAAATGGTCTTCAAATATATAATTGCAATAACAATATCGATGATAATGACAATAATAATTAAGAATACTAATAATAGCATCATCAACAATAACAAAGGTTATGTTTAGAACATTGAATTTTGAGAGAAAATAAAATAAAATGTTAAAGAAATTGCTTTCTCATGCTTGGTTGAAGAAAGAAAACGACGAGGATATAGAAAATAAGTTAAAAAAAAAATTATCTTTGAGGATCAAAACCTTTGCCCTAAGCCTGTGGTTGGAACCTTGGATTTTAAGAGAAAAATAAAAGAAAATGTTGGAGAAAACCCTTTCTCCTGTTTGGTTAACGAAAAAAGAGAGTTGAGGCTATAGGTTTTTTTTTTGAAAGAAAATGAATTAAAGTAAAAAAGAAAAACTTGAAAATAAGCACCACGAGAATCTAAGTTAGATTTGAGCACCACAAAGAACATGAAAAATAAAATCTATAAATAAATTATTAATTTTTATTTTGAAAGACACTACTCATACTTGTCACAGAAAATCTCACGAAGCGCTTGTTCTTCAAGCAATCGTCATCAAACTCTTCAACTAAGGTGTAGAATTCTAACTGAGATGGATGATTTATTTATATGAAGTATGAGCTAATTATATTGATTTGACTTTAATTTAATTATGTATATAGAAGTTACAGAATATCAAGAGTTAATGATTTGATTTTAATGTAATTACATATATCTAAATAGTATAAAGGTTTTATAGAATACCAAGGTTTAGTGATTAGATTTCAATGTAACGATATGTAAATAATATGTAAGAGTTACAGAATATCAAGGGTTGGTGATTTGAAATGAAAGTAAAATCTATAAAAAAAATTATTATTTTATATTTTGAAAGACATAACTCATACTTGTCACAAAAAATCCCATGAAACGCTTGTTCTTCAAGCAATTATCATCAAACTCTTCAACTAAGGTGTAGATTTCTAACTAAGATGGGTGATCTATTTATATAGAGTATAAATTAATTATAGTGATTTGACTTTAATATAATTTTATATATATATAGGAATTACATAATATCAAAAGTTAGTGATTTGATTTTAATGTAATTATATCAAAATAGTATAAAGGTGTAACATAATACCAAGGGTTATTGATTAGATTTTAATGTAATGATATCTAAATAATGTGTAAGAGTTATAAAATATCAATAATTAGTGATTTGATTTTAATGTAATGATATTTAAATAGGACGTGGGAGTAACGGAATATCAAGAGTTGATGATTTGATTTCAATGTAGTGATGTGGAAAATTAAAAAGCATAAATAATACATGTATTTACTTTATATCAGAGTTATTAATTGATTATTAGACATTTAGAATACTATAAAGGTGTAACATAATACCAAGGGTTTGATTAGATTTTATTGTAATGATATCTAAATAATGTGTAAGAGTTATAAAATATCAATAATTAGTGATTTGACTTTAATGTAATGACATTTAAATAGTACGTGGGTGTAACGGAATATCAAGAGTTGATGATTTGATTTCAATGTAATGATGTGGAAATTAAAAAGCATAAATAATACATGTATTTACTTTATATCAGAGTTATTATTTGATTATTAGACATTAAAGTCTATCAATAAAAATGATATGAAGATGGCGATAAAACTTTACCATAGACCATAGTGCATTAAATATAAAGTATTGGATGGAGAGAGAAAAACAAAAGGAGAGTAAAATTATGTAATAAAATATTAATAAATCTAAAAAATATGGTATTACATATATAAAGAGTACATATATAATATTTATATATTACATAATATATATAATAAAATATAATTATATTTTTAGAATTCCATTATTTTATATTTAAAATATATTATTTATATATATATTTTTTAAAATATTAAATATCATTTATAAAAATATAAACTTTATATATACTGCTTTCATGCTCTCGTTCTCGCTTTCGCTCTACGCTCCCGTAATTTAGGTCTGAATCACTGTTTGCTAAACTTTGCTCAACTCGCTTTTCTTCCCTCTTTTTAAAAAATATGATTTAATGCCTACGACTATCAATTACCAAAGGATATAGATTCACATTTATTCCGCTTATTTAAAAATCCCACTTGTAGCCTATCCCAGTAATTCTCTACCAACCGAAGGTCTGATAAATGTTAGCAAAACTTTGCTTATTTAAAAATCCCACGTGTAGGTTTTACAAACACTAATCAATTAAGCACGATCTCTATAGTGTCTATTCTTTTAATCTAACAGAAAACTTACCTTTTTCCATTTAGTAAATAAAAAAACAAAATATATTTTATTCTTTTCCTTTATTGACGAGATTCTATTAAAACTTGTGTTTGGATTGGTAGGAAAACAAACCACGAAAGAAAATTATAGTGCTTTTCTAATAATTTACTAAGGTTGTGTTTACCCGGCTTGTGGTTTTGGATAAGTACTCATTGGATAAGTGATTCAATGGGAGCATATCTATAGCAGCAATAAAATGCGTGAAAAAAATGGTGTTTGGTAAATATATTTATTTAAATGCTAATGAAAGTCTAGGGATAAAATAGGTATTATGAAAATATTATTAAAGTTTAAAAATAACATTTAATTAAGTACTTATAAAAGTTTAAGGCTATGTTTGGCCCGGCTTATGTAAGAGCTTATTTCAACTTATAGCTTATTAAAGCACTTTTTTAAAATTAGAAATGGGTTCGATAACACCTAATGCGTAAGTGCTTACCTATAAATAATAGAGGAAGGCTATCCATAATGAGAAGTTGTTGGGAACAGCTTTTCTTATCACTTATGCTGGAAACTATTTTTAAACTTTAGTAATATTTTCATAATACCTAATTTAGCCTTAAACTTTCATAAGTACTTAAATAAATGTTATTTCTAAACTTTAATAATATTTTTATAATACTTATTTTACATCTAAAATTTTATAATACCTTTCTTTTTTGACAATAAGTGTATTTACCAAACATTATTTTAATCAAATAAGCACTTTATTGTTGCTGTGGATAAATGCTCCTATTGAGCTACTTATCCAATGAAATGAGTGCAAGCTGGACAAAATGCAGCCTAAGTATTTGATCCAGTAAGAGCTTAAGATCCATCAGATGATGGATCCAGATTTCTCATCGAAAAAATTATATATGTCAAAATATGGACTAAAAGGACCCTTGTGGGTTTTTAAGCTCCACACCCTATATTTTGCCATATAACTACGACAAAACACGTACTGGCCTATGCGGTCTCTGAAGCTTCTAGACAGTGATAAGACCGTTTATAGACATTGATACGTCAATGGACGTATTAGGCTCTCTCAAAACTCACAACTGACAAATCACAAATCTGAACTAAACTAAGAGATAAATGTAAACAGAAATTCTCACCCGCTCTAATCGTTGCAGCAGAGCAGTCTTGAACTGCCGAACACCTCGACCGCTCGAGCTTGGATCCAATCTATGAGCTTTCTCAAACGCGTAGAATCGACCTTGGAATCACGGCAAATAAAATCATTAAGGACTAGCTTCCAAAAACATGCATAATTAAGCCAATCAAGAATTTTCTAAATAAGAAATTCATCAACATTAAATGGAAATGGAAATGATTACAGCTCTGAGTTCTGATGCTTATGTTAGGTTCGATGTTCGATTTGCTGAAGCATCTGAAAGAGGTTTTACTTACGCTAGGGTTTCTGTAAGGCTGTAAAAGATTTTACGAACTTACAAAGATATGCGACTCTCGGACGCTCAGCTTCGATCTCGGTCGCAACACGTAGGATCGGAGCAATGGATGCGAGTGACGAAGGCGCGACCTCGTTGTCGAAGACCTCCGTCGAAAAAGTTGTCGTCGCCGCGCTGCGCGAAGGTCGCCTCGTTAGGCCTTGAGGGCCTGACTCGGGGATCGACGACATTGTCGTCGGTTCGAGCTTAACCGATCGTCTTCACACCCTGAGATAGATCATAGATGAGAACGAGACAAGCAGCTGAATAAAAATAAATTGAAATGTTAGTTGACTTTAATCCCTTCCAGAGCTCTACAACCTTTAAGAAGAGTTCTGAAACCTCCTAATCCAGATCTAAAAGAAAAGACTATCGGAAGAAGGTTAAGATAAATCAGAACTAGAAAAGGATATTAATGCTCAAAAGGAAGATCAGCATCAGCTCCGTTTTTCTTTCTTTGTAATGTTACCATATTTCCGAATAAAAAGAAGAAAAAAACGAAAATCTCCATCAGTTCTAACGAACTAAGAAATTTCTAGGTCAAAAATCGATCTGAAACACTAGAAAATACGATCATAATTGAAAATCAATGCAAAAACAACGAGAAACTCGACAAAATGACAAGAAATCATCGAGAGTAAATCTTTGATCGCTTCAAAAACGAAAAATAAATCATTTCACAATCCGAATCTACGATTATGAATCTAAGTTTTCAATGACGTACGTTCGGACTCGAAAACTTTTGGCGTTCCGAGAGCCTGCGCCTGCAATCACAATGAGATATCAAGCACAAGAAAACGAATTAGAATGAAGAAAACATACAATGGATTGATAGAGATAAAGAGAGAGAAAGAGAGGAAAATCTACAGATTCACTATTTTTTTGTAATTCAACCTTTCGAACGACGACGAGAGGGGCTAGCTGCTCTGAGCAGGAAGAGAAGGAACACGAAAGAGAGAGAGAGAGCGAAGAGAACAGAGAGAGAGACGCGGGAGAGAAAAATTGGGAAGAACGAGAGGTTAGAAAGAAAAGAAAACGAGAGGAAAGGGTATCGATGCCGTTAGTTAGACACGTGTAAGGAACGTGAAGTCTTTTTAAAGGAAGAGGAGGGAAAAGTGGACGTGCAGCATTCCCGGGAGACAGGATATTATCCCAACTTGGAACTTGTTAGGACTATTGAACGGTTCTAAATCAGACTTAGGGATGACAATGGGGCGGGTACGTAATTGGGTATAGAGCTTGGTTTCGGTACAACCCACCATCCCGTTACTCGTCGTTGCCATTCAGGTATATATATTTTGGAAAATGTCATAGTAGTAGGCACGGTTTCAAGGATCGGACCGATCTGGTCCGGATTGGCCGTTCGTATTGGGATCGGCTAGGACCGGTCCGATCCCAAGCCACCCGTTCGTATCGGGATCGGTTAGGACCGGTCCGATCCCAAGCCACGATACAACTATTGTATCAAGTGGCTTTGGATCGGACCGGTCAAACAGATACCGATCCGGACTAGCCGATCCGAATTGGCCCAATGACTGGATCAGACATTCGATCCAAAGTTTTTTTTTTTTTTTATTTTATCTAAAAAAATTTATAAACCAACGATCCAGCAAGTATTAGCTTGGACCGGTCCGATACCAATCAGTCCCGACTGGTATTGCTGATTCGGTATTGCCAGACGACCGATCCAAAATTTTTATTTTTTTTAAGGCTGACCAACTTTTGGATTGGCCAGAACCATAGGGTATTATTGTTGATCAGGATCGGCTGAGACCGTTTTGATCCAAGATCCTGAGACTTAAAACCCTCGTAGTAGGGGTGGCAATGGGGTGACCCGTCCACCCGATCAACCTAGCGCTATGATTGGGTTGGCTTGAACAAGGGTAAATCGTAGGGCTGGGCCGGGCTAGAATTTAAGGCACAATTTGTTTTTCGGGTTAGGCTCAGGTTTATGTTAGTTTGACCCAGTCCGACCCAACGACGTGTGCATTACATTTAATTACTATTTTTTTATATTGCATATATATATATATATATAAATATTATATTATCAATACAAATGACCTATTTTCATTACAGTCATGCTATTTTATAGATTTGATATATTATAAATCTCATTTTCTTTTCAATTTTTTTATAGGTTTTTATGAAACATCTTGTAATTTATAGTTTTTTGATTTTAAACATTTGAATTTGTAGGTTCGGGCTGAATGGGATCAGGCATACATCTTTGAGCACGAAGGTTCTGGGCTAGGTTTGGGGTTAAAGCCCGGCCCGAGCCCACTCAAGCTCGACCTTTATTGCCGCCCCTACATAGTAGGCTAGCCTTGCCTATACTCATAGCCCCATGCCTAGGGGTGAACAACGAGTCGGGCTTGCGCGTGTTCGCACGACATGGATACGATTGGGTCATTGGCCAGATTATAGGCAAAAGCATGGGCTCAGCCCATACGGCGCAATAACAATTGTGTCTCGTACTAGACCGGAAAGCGATATTAGACTCGGTATGGCCTGATTATTATCGAGCTGTGTTGTACCAGTCCGTGTGCCCAACCGACACGATAAGGCCTGTTGGATACCCCTACCCACTCACCTATAAGTAGGGGTGGAACGGGCCGTCCTAGACCGGGCTCGGTCCGAGCCACAACCTACATATAAGAATTCTATCGACCCGGCCCGAGCTTTGTGCTTAACACTCTTTGCCCAAGTCTGCTCACAATTTGATACCCCTACCCACTCACCTATAAGTAGGGGTGGAACGGGCCGGCCTAGACTGGGCTCGGTCCGGGCCACAACCTACATATAAGAATTATATCGACCCGGCCCGATATTTGGGCTTAACACTCTTTGCCCAAGTCCACTCATGATTTAGTCTGTCAAGCCCGAGTCCACTCCGAACCCGGCCATGCTTGCATAAATAGGACAAAATATCAATATTTTGTAGTTAAAAATCAATCCCAACCCTGCACAAAGAGAATGTAGTCTTCACATCGCTAAGCTTCAACACACACGATGTTATTATAATATAATTAAGTACAAATTATATATTACTCAGTAATGTCGGGATCAGGCCTATCTAACTCGAATCTGAGCCAGGCACAAAAATTTAATCGGGCCTTATATTTGAACCCAACATGAACCTATGCCACTTACCCTTGCCTAAGCCCGCCCTATCATAGGACCGGGCCGGTCACCCAGCCCGTTGCCACCCTTACCTATAAGTAACCAGCTGCTTCTGGGTCTTCACATTAGGAGCAATACCCAACATGATAAAGACAGGATTTGATCCCAGGACTTGGGAGCAATACTCCTAGGTCTTTACATTAGGAGTGCGTTTGGTCTAGGGTTCACCATTAGGAAAGGGCTTGCTAAAACTGTTGCAAACCCTATTAGGAAAGGGGTTATACCAATACATATATTAGTTTCTTGCCAATTGAGTTTGTAAACTGTGGCCCAAATCCATTTTATGTTAAGACAAAACTGTTCAAAATTTGTTCATTGGGGCCGACCCAGAAACAAGGTTGGGAAGTCTGGTTACACAAGCCGGATCAAATTTAATTGAAATTTAGGCCCATGGCATGAGCTTGACTAGGGGTGCAACTTGGGTCGGGCTAATCCGAACCCTAACTAATCCAACACAACTTTGAGTGAGTTTGAGTTGTGTTTTATACAACTTTGGGTCAGGTTGGGGTTGAAAAAAGCCAACCCAAATAACCCGACCCAACTCGAATTAACCCGATTGATAATATACCTAACGAGTAATTGACCAGATCCGTGGATGTTTTTATGAGGAAACACTTATGATACTATAGAACTCGTGCCTTATCGAGCATGTTATCTCATTTTTAAATTGGTTTATTCAGCAGCAGCAAATGCTAGTCACAATATTTGATTTAAGTCCAAATATATGACCCAAGTTATAATTGTGCTTATCAACTCGAATTAACCCCACCCAAACCAACCCGAAATTGTAGTTTGGATTGGATTTAGGGTTTATAAAATAAAATCGGTTTTGTGTTTCGATTTCATAATTCGGGTTTCAAATCGGGTTGGGTTGACCTTCAAGGAGGTCAGTTTGGGTTGGGTTGAGATCAATCGGACACAAACCGAACCGAGTTGCACCCCTAGGCTTAATCACATCACATTTTTATTTTTTTTTGGTAATAGCTTAATCACATCACATTACTGTAATTTTGTTCTAAATCGGGAAATTTAATAACTCGGGTATGATTATTAAATGCATCTTAATTATTTTGTCATTAAAAATTAAAGCATATAATTCTCTATCCCCAACTAAGCGTGCACTGATTAGAACAACCAAAACTAAATTAAGATATGCATAATTAATGGAAGAGTACAGTGTTCAAAGGATTAAATTAACAATAAGTACCCTTGCTAATTACAATATTAACATGGCAGTTTTTTTTTTTTTTTTGTTATTAAAAAAGAAAAAGGAGCGATCTATGACATTGGGACGATCGTAATACATCACAATTTCCGCGTTTTCGATGGAACCGAAAATTATTTTGGCACTTTTTATATAGGTGCTTATTTCAGCTTATAGCTTATTAAAGCACTTTTTAAAATTAAAAGTGTGTTTGATAATACTTAATGGGTAAGTGCTTACCCATAAGCAATAGAGGAAGGCAAGCTAGAAGGAGAAGCAGACAGCTTCTCTTATCATTTATGCTATTTCTAAACTTTAAGTAATATTTCCATAATATCTATTTTACCCCTAAACTTTAATAAACAGTTAAATAAATGTTATTTATGAACTTGAATAATATTTTTATAATATCTATTTTATCTCTAAATTTTTATAAGTGTTTAAATAAATGTATTTACCAAACGCTATTTTCTTCAAACATGCAGCTTATTGTTGTTATTGATAAGTGTTCCCATTGAGGCACTTATCTAATAAATGCTTATTCAAAAGCACAAATCGTGCAAAACACAACCTAAAAGTGTGTTTGATAACACCTAATGGACAAGTGCTTACCCATAAACAGTAGAGGAAGACTACTCATAAAAAGGTGTTAAGAACAACTTCTCTTATCATTTATATGCAAGAAGCTATTTCTAAACTTTAATTAATATTTTTATAATATCTATTTATCCTAAATCATTTATAAGCACTTAAATAAATGTTATTTTTAAACTTTAATAATATTTTTATGACATCTATGTTATCCCTAAACTTTCATAAACACTATTTACCAAATACTATTTTCTTGACGAAAAACTTATCGTTGGTGTTGATAAATGCTCCTATTGATCCACTTATCAGATAAGTCTTATCCAGAAGCACAAACCGAAACAAACGCAAAATCTCAATCCAGCGTGCGAACCAAAGTTATATTTCCTGAATCATTTGATGTCATGCATGAGTCATGACTTTTCTGTACTGGGTCCCACCAAAGACACGTGCTTGTATAACAGAAACAAGCATGTTTCATCATCCATTCATAGTAATCAAACTTCCTTCGTAAGTCGTCACCGCCTCAGCTGCAAGGAGACAACATTCAGCTGCCCCGCAAACTAGAAACAAAATGCAACGCTACTTCTTCCTCCCCAAATGTCAAAACACATGCAAGAGTACTGCTTCTTCCTCCCCCAAAAAGTCAAAACACATGCAAGAATGCTTTTACAATGCTTCTTCTCAAAGAAAAGTTGACTCAGAGTCCGAGGTTTTATGATATTTTACAGGTTTCTATCATTTTTGAATTTTTTAGATTTGTTTAGATAGATCTTAAACAAAGTCTATAAAAAAATGGTTTTCATTATTAGGATTAGTTGGTTAGATAACTTCTGTTATTAGCCAGCTATAATTAGTTGTAATTCTGTTATTTTACCAACTTGTATTTTGGCTTTTTCTCTTGTATATAAATACTTTGTAATTATCATTATTAAGATAACAGATTTCATTTTTCTCTCTATCTATTTTCTAGTGTAATATGGTATCAGAGCAATAGATTTGCTTTCGTTTTCTCTTTCTCTCTCTTTCGAAGTTTTTTCTCGATTCTTGATTTTTTTTCTTGTATTCATGGCAGAACAAGAGAATTCTTCTTCTTCATCAGTGAGCAATTCCGGCATTAATGATGTATCTAGTTCTTATTTCCTTCACCATTAGGACAATCATTGTCCATGAAGAACAAACTTGGATTCATTGATGGATCTATACCTAAACCTACTGGTACGAACATTGTTAAATTGAATTCTTGGATTAGGAATAACAATATTGTTATTTCTTGGATCTTGAAATCTGTTTCAAAGGATATTTCTGCAAGTGTTATAGACTCTGAATTTGCTTATGAGATCTAGCTCGATCTTAAAGATTGATTTAAACAACGAAATTGACCTCGAATTTTCCAGTTACGAAGAGATTTGATGAGTAATACTCAAGGTCAGAATTCTGTTAGCACATACTTCACCAAATTGAGGGCTATTTGGGATGAACTTAGCAATTATAAACCTGTTTGCTCTTGTGGAAAATACACTTGTAGGGCTGTTAAGGTTTGGCTGATGATCACCAAATGGAATATGTGATGTCTTTTCTCATGGGATTGCATGACTCTTTTACCCAAGTGAGAGGTCAGTTACTTCTTATGGATCCTATTCCTCCTATTAACAGAATGTTTGCTTTGATTTCTCAAGAAGAAAAGCAACGAGCAATTGGTGTTCATCATGTGAATTCTGCCAATGATAATTCTATGGCATTTGCTGTTAGAAATGATGCAATAAGGTTCAATTCTAATCAATCCACAAACAAGTCTCAGAAGAAGGAAAGACTTAACTACACTCACTGTGGATACACTGGTCATATAGTGGAAAAATGCTACAAGCTCCATGTTTATCCTCCTGAATACAAATCAAAGCAAAAGAGTTCATTTTCTAATCAAACCATGGATGCATCTTTATCTCAAGCTTCAATCAATCAGGTTACTTCTATTGAAGTTGATCAGGTTTCTCAACAAGGTAGTTTTGGGAATTTTGTTCACATGTTGAATCCTTCTCAATATCAGTATCTCTTGACCATGCTATCCAACCAGATGACTATTGTTTCTAAGCCCCAAGTGGATGTTACTGCTCCATCTACTTCTTGTAGTACATGTATATGCTTATCTATTTCTTTTAATCCCACTTTGGCTTCTTCTAGATATTGGATTGTTGATTCTAGTGCAACAACTCATATCTGTTCATCTTCTTCTGCTTTTTCTTCCATGCATCATGTTACAAATTCTATTGTCACTTTACCTAATCAAACTCAAATACCTGTCTTTTTTCATTGGTTTTGTCCAAATCAATTCTTCTATATTACTTACAGATGTTTTATTTGCTCCTCAGTTCAAATTCAATCTTTTATCCGTGAGTGCTCTCAATTCATCTCATCACTTTTCTGTCAATTTTCTTACTGATTCTTGTGAAATTCAGGATCTCAACAACATGAGGATGATTGGCAAAGGTAACAAGCTTGGAGGCTTATGTGTTCTTGATGCTAATCTTCCTCTTGCTCCTGATTCATGTTCAAAGCCATGTACTGCAGAAACTTCTCTTGATTCTTGTATTGCTTCAGTTTCTTCTGTTGCAAATAATGTGGCCTCTCATGTTCGGCATGCTAGACCAGGGCATTTATCTTTTAAAAGACTTCATATTCTTAGAGATCAATTACATTTGAATTCTCATTCTTCAAGTAATAAAAATGTTCCTTGTCATAACTGCCCTTTAGCTAAACAAAGAAGATTATCTTTTGTTTCTCACAATCATTTAGCTAATTCTCCTTTTCATCTTGTTCATTGTGATGTTTAGGGACCATATCATGTACCTACTTAATCTGGTCATAAATATTTTTTGACTTTAGTTGATGATTGTACTAGATTTACTTGGTTATATTTGATGAAACATAAATCTGAGGTTTCTACTATCATTCCTAGATTTTTCTCCTTAGTTGAGACTCAATTTGGTACTGTCATTAGAAGATTTAGATTTGATAATGCACCTTAACTTACTTTTAATTGATTTCTTTCATTCTAAAGGTGTTATATATCAGTTTTCGTGTGTTGAGATATCTGAACAAAATTCCGTTGTTGAAAGAAAATACCAACATTTTCTTAATGTTGCTCATTCTTTGTTTTTTCAATCTACAATCCCTATTACTTTTTGGGGTGAGTGTGTGTAGACACCCCAATTTGCACAAGAGCGACTTTCTCTGTGTTTTGCAGCTCTCATAAGACTCGGCTTGAGAAAATGGCAATTCCCCAACTATCTCTAAAACTCTTCTATCATGTGCCCAAATTCTACTGAAAGTCCTGAAAATCATTGAAATGACCTTATTACTCCAAACTCTCTGTTTGATCAAAACTGATAATTTTTGAAGGTCAAAACAATTTTTTAGCTTCAGATTTGATTTTAACTCGTCACGAGCCTCGAAACAACTGTAAATCCATTAAAATCCGAGTTCGGAGGGTCGATGGGCATTTAAATAGTTTTGAATTATTTTTTCCATGTGGCAATGATAACTGAGGTGACGGGGCGAGAAATATCGCCGCGTGTGCGCAAGATTTTCTTTCCTTTCTCCTTTCCTTCCTTTCTCTTCTTCTTTCCTTCTTCTTCTTCTTCCTTCCTTTCTCTTCTTCTTCTTCTTCCTTCCTTTCCCCTCTTCTTTCCTTTCTCTTCTACTTTCCTCTTTTTCCTTTTCTTTCCCTTCTCTTCTTCTTTCCCTCCTTCCCCTTTTCTTCCCTTTTCTTCTTTCCCTCCTTCCCGAATCTCTCCCGCGCTTCCCCTGCCGCATTGCTCCACCCGCACAGCCCCCTGCCCCTGCCGTTCTGCCTAACCCTCTCCCTGTCGCATTGCTCCAACCGTATAGCCCCCTGCCCCTGTCATTCTGCCCAGCCCTCTCCCTGCCACATTGCTCCACCCGCACAACCCCCGTGCCCCTGCAGTTCTGCCCAGCCCTCTCCCTGCCGTATTGCTCC
>JAUPMG010025245.1:0-14948 GCA_031762675.1 Pachysandra terminalis | reverse complement strand
CAATCAAATCTATAAAAGGATAGATTTGGACATTCCTACCGAACTTGAAATAGAAATTGAACAATATGAAGCAACAAAGATGGGAGACAACTCTGAATTCCTAAGTTCAGCCTCTGAAGATAGCATCTATTATCACAATCTGGAGAATGCAATGGAGTCATAAGCAATGGAGCCAGATTGATCACTATAAGAGGAGCACTGTAGCAGATCATTGTAGCAGAAGCACTATAGCAGGCACTGTAGCGGCTGACAAAACAGTAAAAGAATTGTTCATATATTGTAGCAGGAAGACAAAAAATATTGTTTATGAATAATAAAAATAATTATTATTCGACGACTGTTTCGTTCGAGAAATGTTGAGAATTCAATCCAAATTCAAGATATTTGGGGTCTGAGGCCTATAAAAGGCACCTCCACTCAGAGGAAAACCATCTTCTACTTTTCTTTAGTTTCTTTAGTTCTTCTCAAGTCATTTGCAACCTCTCTTTTCTTTTACTTGTAAAATCTTCTGCTTCTTCTATCTCGGTAAATTGGTATCAAAGCATGTAACGAAGTCCTGTACAAATACTGTCAGTCTTGTATATTACAACCATTCTCTGTAAGTATATTTTCTCATATGTTTTATCAATACATCTCTCCTATGTTTTTTATTTTAGTATTAATAGACATATCTTATTTATGTTTGTAAACCATTCCAACTATAACGGAAACGCCCAACACTACGGGGAACAACTCTCATTAACTGGTCTTGGTATTGATTCTTTGGAGGAACACTTCGTTGTGTAAAGAAGTTCATACCCCCCCGAATAGGGACCAGGGGAATGTTTACATCGCTTGTATAAAAATTATACTAAGTTTAAAATTCAAAGTGCATATATTTTTTAGAAGTTTTTCTTTACTCTTTGTATTTTCTCTTCATTACTACTGGATTTTTCTTTAGCACTGGCTTTAGGAGTTTGGTCTTAGGCACCTGAAACATCAAAGTAACAGAAGGTCTTAGGTACAAATAGTCAATGAATATGAACATGGTTTTCAAAAGATGGTGTTCCGCTGAGTGGAGCTGCCTTTTATAGGCCTCGGACACAAAATATCCTGAATTCAGATTGAATTTTGGACATTTCTTGAACGAAACAGCTGTCAAATAATAATTGTTTTTATTATTCATGAACAGTTTTTTTGTCTTCCTGCTACAATGTATAAACAGTTCTTTTACTGTTCTGTCGGCCGCTACAGTGCTCTGTTACAGTTTTTTCTGCAACAGTCCTCCGCTTATAGTGATCAATCTGGCTCCATTGCATTTTCCAGATTGTGATAATAGAAGCTATCTTCAGAGACTGAACTTTCAAAGCTGTCTCCCATCATTGTTGCTTCATATTCTTCAGTTTCTATTTCAAGTTCGGTAGGAATGTCCAAATCTATTCTTTTTATAGATTTGACTGAGCAATTTTGTTGCTTCAAGTGTTTGCTCAGGAGATGGAATGTATGAACAAGAAAGGTGTGATAAAAATTCTTTTTCCATCAGTGATGTAAAAAACATTTGGTTTATCAAGGAAGGTTTTGGATACATTAGAAATATTGAGTATGTTTTGTACCCAATAAATATCAAGGTCGATGTGAGAAAGGTTTTCTGAATCTACGAGTTTTTCTCCAAGAAATTCAGATTCTTCTGTATTTGCTAGATACCAAATTTGATATGGTTGAACGAATTTTTCTCTTTCACACCATCCAATTGTACTAGCAATCCAAAAAGTCAAGTATTTTGTCCAGGAAAAACCTTTGACAACATGATAGATCATGGTTTTGATCATCATAGGAAATTCTTTCAGAAATGTATTATCTGTGATTTGAAAAACAATTTGATTATCTAATCCTCATTCGATTGCTTCAAAATCCCATTGCTCATGGTTTATGAGAAGGGTTAATCTTGGTAAAGCATCTACAAGGTTTATTTGATGATGATTATCATGTAAGATTTTTTTTTATGAAGATTATCAAGTAAGATTTGTTTAATCTTATCACGATGATTATGGAATTTTTTGATCAATCAAAAGGAAAACATCATTTGGAAGTATTTTTTGTGCTTTTTCAAAAAGACACATTTTTCTTATTTTTGAAAAAAGCGGGTCACAAAAAGTATTTTCTAAAAGATCTGTTATCTGAAGAAAATTATTGATTTGTTCAAAACTATGATTTTCATTCTAGCTCATTCGTTTAATGATTTGGAAAAATAGTCAATTGTAGCTATTTGTTCAGCAATACAATTTGCCAAATTACTCATACTTGGACGAAATTTTGATTTTTCGTTTAGAATATGGTTTTTCTATACTCCGCTTAATTCACGATAAATATTTTCAAGAAGTCCAGCGTTATAAAAATCTTTTACTAATGAAGTTTCTGGTTTAGAAACTTCACAATTATACATTTCAAAAGTGAGTTTTGCTTATTGATAAGTTGTAAAAATATTATAACATGAACCGGAAAAATTGTTTATCTGGTTATGGCATTCATACCAGTTTTTGTAAGTACCTGGTTGATGTCCTTTGAAAACAACATAAATATTTTGGAAATTCGTTTGTTTAAAGACTGATTTCCAATTCTCAGATTGGATTCGTTTACCCTTATCCATTATTCATTGGTTAGGAATTATTTGAGATAGCTTACAGTTCCTTGTTTAGGGAGCTTCCTTGTCACTTGGATTCCTACTAAGAAAATCTACAAGAAAATTGTTAGTTCATTTACATAATTCAACTTCAAATGAATATAATATGATTTGATTATACTATTTTAATCTTCATCCTTGTAAGCAATGTTTTTTGTTTACAAGGAAATCTTTGACTGCTTGATTATCAATTCTAACAATAAAATTTTCTGGTCAAGATAAACATGAAATTTTCCAGTTGCTAGGTTTATTGCTAACAATTTTTTTTCATAGATGATATAATTTTGTTCATTTGATTTAAATGTTCCAAAATTATATCCACAAATTAGTTCTTCTTTCTGAAGCTTTTTGTAATACGATTTTTTCTAGCTGTTATTCTATTATTTGGAATAACTGATTCATTCCAAAATTGTTTTGGAATGGCTTTTAAAACACAACCCCAACAGTCATTGGAGGCATCTGTTTCCAAGATAAGTTTATCTTCTTGTTGAGAAAAATAAACTTGTGGAATAATTTTAATCTCTTTCTCGAGTTGTTAGATTAATAATTTATCATTATTAGTCCAAGAAAAAGAAACATCTTTTTTGAGTTTTGCTAATAAAAGTATCTCTTTTTGAGATAGATTTTGAATAAAATTTCTTCCATAGTTTAAGATTCCAAGAAGACTTTGCAATTTTTTTTACATGTGATTTCTTCTGAAAAATCATATATTTTAGAAATTATATGATTTTGTAGTTTTATTCCAGTTTGGTTTAAAACTATACCCAAAAAATCAATTGAATCTTCATCAATTTCAATTTTGTTTGGTGAGAGAATTATTCCGTATTTTTGGAATTTTCCACATATTATTTTTAGATGATTTTTGATGTTCTTCTATTGATTTAGAGAACACAAGTACATCATCTATATATACTACACAAAAATCTTGTAATTCTTTAAAGACTTTATCCATCCATCTTTAAAAGATTTGAGGTGCAGTATTTAATCTAAAAAGCACTATTCTCCATTAATAATGACCTTTTGGAGTACTAAAAGCAGTCAATGGTTTTGACTTTCAGTTAATGGGATTTGCCAAAATCCTGATTTACAATCAAACTTACTAAAGATTTTTGAACCTTTAGTTTGGTTGATTCAAATATCCTTTTTGGGGATAAAATAACCAGCAAATTCTAGGTATTGGTTTAACCTTTTATAGTTGATTACCATTCGAGCTTTTCCTCGTTTGATTTCACTATGGTTATTTACTATAAATGCGAGACTAGAATGAGCATTGTTTGTATCTTCTATTAAGTATTTGTCAAGCAAATCTTTTATTTGCAATTTGAATTCATCTATATCTTTTTTGATATAGATCATTGGTTTTAAACAAATAATAATATTGGAATCTCTTAGTTTAAGACAACGACATCTAAGATTCTTATCCCATAATTTTAGTGATTTTTCAGTAAAATTTTCAGATAATGATTGATAAATTCAATGAGTGTTTTCAATGAGGTTTGTTTCAACTTCTTTTTTAAGTGGTGTGAATCCTCTTCACTTGTATTGGTGATATTGTAATAAAGGAATTTCTATAATCTCTTTGTTTAGAGAAAAAGAAATAGATTTATGATATATGTGCATTGGTAAATAATTTATTAAGAAGCTATTTCCTAATAAAAAATCATCATGTAGTTTTGGGAAGCATAATACCTTTGGTATAACAAATTTATGATTGTTTAACCAAATAGGTATTTTCTTTGCTTTGTGTTGTATTGAAGTTTCTTTACCATCAATACCCGTAACTCTAATAGGGTGTTTCATTAGAGTCCATTTTTCAGAAGGAATTGCATTATATTGACAAGAGGATATTGTTGCTCCTGTGTCAATTAAAACGCACAAATTATATGTTTTATAACTTTGAAAAGAGCAAGTACCCAGAGCATAGGTATATCTCTTTTTCCCATAAGATGGGGAGAAAATGATTTCATTATTTCGAAATTGGAAATGATATGTTTCAATGACTTTGGATTCATTTTCCTTTTGAAAAATTGATCTTGGCATAATTGGATATTAATATTTTTCTGAGCAATTACCTTGTTTGGTTTATTGCTACTACTGGCTTCATATTCATTGACCATAGGTTTTTTTTTGAAACTTAGTCTTTTGAATTTTTCCCATTCATTTTGTTGTGGAAAATTAGTTTGCCAGTGATTCTATCGTGTCTCGGAAATAGAGATTATTTCCTGAGGCTTGTATTTTGATTTTTTGTTGAAGAGATTTTATCTTCAATTAAATCATTTATTAACCATTGTTTTGATATTTCAAGATCTTTCTAGTTTAAAAATTTTGGTATGATTTCGTTATCATACGGTCTAGGTTCAAAGATTTCAACTAGAGTTTTGTCTAAACTTTTTGTTGAAGTTTGAGTTAATCTAGTCAATTCATGAATTGTTTTCCAATGAATTGCTAAATTATGGGAATCAGGTTTCATATCTATTCCTTTAGTTTGGATCCTGATTTCTACTGAATCCTCTATGTTTGGATCTTTTACGAAAATAAAATAATTTGGTCTTATGTTAAACCAGATTATTCCATTAACAAGATTAGATTGAATTCCTCCAATTGCGGATTGTAATGGATTTTGAAATCTTTTGTCAAAGACAATTGCTAAGATCGGTGTATCTAAGCCTTGTCTAAATAAAACTTTAATACTGATTTGTAATAAACCTATATTTATATATTTAATTTCGGGATATTTTTTATTCCATCTTAACACTTTTTGTTTATCAAAAAGTGTCAATTCTGCAGTTCCATCTGCAGTGTATTGTGTTGTGGTGTTTCCACAGAATTGTTCAAATATTCTTGCTGAGAACATGTTAAACTTTGATAATTTATAATGATTTGTTTTTTATTTTGAATTTCTTCAAATTTTTCTTGAGTGAATGATATTTCTTCGCCCATTACATCTTTTAATTTCATGTTTTGGTGTTCTTCTGTTGGACTTTCTTCTAAGGCAACAGAATTCATAAAGATATATTTTTCGTCAGAAGAATAATCTTCACTTTCAATTTCATATAGAATTTCTTCTATATCAGAGATTTCGTCTCTGAATAGAATTTCTAAGTCTTGTTCTTCAAAAACTTTTACCATTTTCTTTATGTTTTTTAGGACATTTATTCGCATAATGACCTTCATTAAAAACAAAACATCTAAAGTTTTTTGGTGCAAATTTTTGTTTCTTTTTGTGAATATATTTTTTCTTAGGAAAATAGTTTTTTCCAAGGTTTCCATATAAATCTTTTCTTCTTAAAATATTTTGATCTTGGTGGATTACATCCAATTTTCAAGTTTCTTTTAAGATTTTATCACAACATTGTTCTCCTTTTTTAGAGTTTGTGATTTGATTTCTAACATGTTTTTTGGCTTTCAGGTTTAGACATTGATCAGATATTAGTCTTAACGCAGTTTATTTTTTCAGGTCCATAACTGAAAACTCGTTTCGTAGAAGAGAAAAGGTGAAGTCTGTGTTATTTTCTCTATCATATACACCATTTTTACACCACAGATCTAGCCTAAAACTGAATCAAGTGCATGTAAATGCATTGATTTGATTCATCACATGGATGTGATCAGGCTATTTCTGATTTGGAAAGTCAACTACCGTCTTTTACCAGTACTACCACATCCACTAACAGGCATGATGAGAATGTGAATCAAGAATTAGAACATTATTCAACCATATAGAGCAGCTATGTTCTCACAACTTCGGTCAAGATAGGAATGAAAACTTTAATCAAGCAAAAAACACTTTATAGTCATGATTCATTTCATATATGACCTTTTTGGTAGTAACTTGTTGTATTTGCTTGTGTGCATTTGGATGGTGAAAACTGTAACGAACTGAAATTGTGGGTCTTATACTTTGGGCTTGTTTGTAATTTCCAGTAGTTGAAGGGTTATGAGTTAATTACTTAAACCTTTCTCATTTAGTAAGACACTTGGGTAACTTACTTGAGCACACACCTTATCTTTCTCACCTAAATATCTTATTTAGTGGTTGAGATCCTTTCACTTAAACTATGCTTAGATCTAAGGGTTGAAATTTAGTTGAGGGATTAGGAGGGTTTAAGCTTCTCAAGCTAACCCTAATCTCTTTTGTGTCTTGTTGAGAAGAGGAAGAAGGAAGAGAACAAGAGTAAGAAGAAGGCCAGCAAGAGGAGAAGATTACTAGAAGCTTGAAGCTCAAGAACAAAAGTTGATCATCTCAGCGAGGTAAGTACACTGTGTGCCTTTGTTGTGTGTGATTGGGGTTTTCTATGTTGAATTGGTGTAGTTGATATTATTCCTTGATCTCTTGTATGAATTCATGACCTAATCTAAGGTTTATATGTTTCATCTATAATTAACATTCTTATTCATATTAAATTTAGGTTTGATGGTGTTTATCAATTCAAATGCATATTAGATTATGTCCCGATGTGTTTATGATAGTTTAGAATGATTGGATATTAGTTTTAGAACTTTATTGTAATTAGGTTTGATCTGAGATTGAATTGGAGCACATTGGAGAAACCCAGAAATTCGCGAAACCATTGGGAGGAGTCTACCGACGCCAACGTAAACAAGTAGGTACTGTCAATGAGCCGTCGGTACACCGACGGGGTCCACCGACAGGGAATGGGGATTTCATTGGGGGACTCATCGGTATGGCGATAGAGCCCACCGATGAAGAATTGAAGACACTGTCGGCTCACTCGTCGGTACACCGACCGGTCCACCGACAGCTTTAACCTATGTATATGTGACTTTGTCGAGGGGGTTACGGCCCACCGACCGATCCACCGACCGGTCCACTGACGGTGGAGGATTGTGAACACCATGGAAGGACTTGATAGCATGGGAGGACAAAGGAATTATCGAGCAACGCCTATTGAATCTAATGAGTTGAATGTGTGAGAACATGATTGAATTGCCTTACATCTATTGATATTATGATTGCACTTCCTTACATGATCACTTAGAATTGAGTTCATATGCCATGTGTCAAGTTAACTGTTCTCCTTGAATCATATTGGATTATATCATGCAATACATATGAGACTTCATGTGATTTGAATATTCTTATGCATCACATGTAGTTAGATGGTAGCAACGGACACTTTTGCATTGTGAGTCCATATATGAGACTAAGAATCAGACGAACCCTGGATTCTCGTAAGGAGGACCAATGGAGTGATGTGAAGATACTGGGCTCTGTGATGAGTGCCAGTGAGATAACTTCTCTGGAGTCCCAAGTGGACTATGTAAATCTAAAATGATTTATGGTGCGGGATTAGCTACCCCAATATCCAGGCAACAGATATATATGATACTATATTATGAGTAATCAAATTGGTAGCAATGAGCTTTGATGTGACACGGGGGAGAGTCCTGTGCGGTGCCCCAGGTTTGTCCCACGATCAAATATAATGGTGGGACTTGACTTCCCATGGGTTGAGAAACCCTAAAACAGTGTTGTACTCACAAAATCCACTGAGTGTGCTTAGCCAGAATTAGTACATGGCATCCATGCGATACATGTAGCCTCAGTTGGGGATCAAGCGTGAACATCCAGCGATCACAATATCAACGGCATGCATTGCATTGCACGTTTTTGTAGTAGCCATCCTGCTTGACTGATGGAATAGTTATTCATATCACTTCATCCAATGAACAAACCTTGCATTGTATCATGGCATAGCACGCATACTCATGGTGAATCCTTGTCACATGACACTCTACGAGCACATTGTATTTATTGAGTGTGTTGCTCAAGCCTTTCTGGCTCCTAACATTTCAGGTGAGTCCGATAAAAGGAGGGACCTTGGTGAGCAGTGTTGAGGAGTCGTGGAGAAGATTCGTGCCGAGTTGATATTTCTTTTTGGTTGTTACCTTATAGTTCTGTTTGTATATGTCGTTGGGGAGTTGTCTCCATTACTTTGGATGATGATATATTTGGTTTATAACTCTTGTGGTTGAATCCCATTTTCTTTTGGGGATACAATGTTGGTTTACGCTAGCTTTTATTAGCGTGTGCAGTTGTGGTTCTACAGGGAGCCGTTATGCTTACTTATTATATAATTGTTAGCTTCCGTTGTTGATCTCTTTGGTTAATTCTGATCATTGGTAATCGTCGATTTGAGTGAGCCACCCCTTAGTAATGTGTGGAGGGGTGAGAGTCACACTTGGAATTCCAGGACTATGCCCATGCGCCCATGGAATATACCCTAGAATTTGGGATGGGACAAAAACAAATGAATGATGCTATTTTTATGTTAATATAACATATATGCCTAACACGTATGGTTTTTCTCTCCAAGTTTGGAAAAGTTTGTACTTGTGTGTTTCTTACTACATTACCTAATGCTTCCATTGAAACTCTTCCCCTTTTCCATAATCATCACCCCTAATACACAAATTCTGCCACAAAATCCCCTCAAAATTTCTCCCTTCAAAGTGAGTGACATTTCCAACAAAATTGGATCTCTTAAAATCTTGTAGATTTCTTACTTACAGACTGGACTGCACCATAGCATTGAATAAATTAATGCACTAAACTAGGTCAGCAGTGAAATGATTACAGTCCAATACATTTAATATCAAAATCTGTACCAAAAGGTGGAAGTTTTACACTCCATAGAGAGAGAGCACCATAGGGACATGAAGATGTTGCTTGGGAGTGGAGAGTGATACCGTACTCTTTTTATTTCAAAAATGGGCCCTTTTTTTCCTGATTCTCTCTTCTAATCTCTTTATATACATAGGATCAAGTAGAACTGGAAACCGAGCGGGTTCGGGTCGGGTTGACATAGGGTATCAACAGCTTGACCCTAAACCTGAACCCGCCCGTTTAATAAACGGATTGAGATTACTCAACCCGCACCCAACCCACTCTAACCTGTCTAACCCGTCCAGTTTTTTTTTTTTTTTTTTAATTCCTCCTAGACTCCTAGGTATCTTAAATGTCACTTTTTTTTAGTACAAACTTCTCCTCTAAGGTTCTAACATCTCATATATTTACTTATAAAATAACAATATTATGCTTAGTTTTGAAAGTTATATTTAACTAGTTTATATAAGCTTTTATGTATAAACTTATATATATTCTCCTCTATAAAAAGTGCGTATAGCTTCAAAGAATTCCGTCGTTTTTTAAGATGCCATAAATGCCCTCTAACATATAATCAATTACAAAATATATCCTATCCTTCCTTAAGGCTTTCATGCTTCATAATTGAAGCATGAGGTGCGCATGTGCCTGTATAGATAGTGCGTTTTACACGTCGTCCAAGGACAACAGAAAAAACAAAATGAACCATTGATCTATAAAGCACCCATGTCGGAATGGTTGACCGATTTTGTTGAAGACTTTCCCAAACTGTCCAGAAATGACATACATATCTCCTAACTGAGAAACCAAGAATGTGTAAGAAGGAATTATTCAGTGTGAAGCGATGTAGACAAGAATGGTATGAGCTTTCACTTATTCCGTTAATCATAATAATCACAAGGTTTTCAACTTCAAATATACATATCAAGTGGTTCTGAGATTCCCAATAGAATGCAATCCATAAAGGAATGTGGTGCTGCGATGCACAATAAACAGTTTTTCAATCAATGATCTAGCAGTCAATTTGATCCTAACCGTTCAATTTTTTCTTTAAGTAGAAAATGACAATTCATTTGTAACAAGTATTGTGTGTCACTCATTAATTGGTGGATCTACATGAATGAGGCTAATAGCTTTTGGAATAAAGGGAAATCTTTCTCAATAATTTTAGCTACTTTTACTTTTACTATTTTCTTTTGGATGATGAAAAAACTAAAAAATTAAAAATGAAATAAAAATATATCAATCATATAGTTCAAATTTATTCAATTATTTTAATATTATATGACTAATTTTTTATTAGATAGGATCCATTTCTATACATTTGCCATCTATATGATTTCAGGGCTTATATACCCTTATTTCGAGATACTAATGACCAAAACCTAGATAAGTCTCCATTTGGTATAACTTCTTAAGGACCTAGAAGACCCTCATATCTTATGCTTGGGCGTTTGGTGACTCTTTTAAAAGAAGTTTTGAACAAAAGTGTTTCTTCATTAACCTTATTTTGGCCAAGTCACAGTGAGACTGCTTCTAAGATCTAGATTTGCGAAAAACAATTAATAATGTTTTAAATTTAAATAAAACTTTTAAAATGATAAAATCATCCTTTCATTTCTATTTAGTCTTTATTAAAAAAAATATATCTATCTAACCTAAAATTATATACAAGAACATACTTTGATATTAAATTTCTAACCAAACACAATTTTTAGCATTGATTCAAACTTTTTTTTTAATTACAAATCCTTTACATCAAAGTCCTTCCCTTTGCAGGAAGCTAGGCCAAACAGGCCCCAAAGAAATGTAGCTTATCCGGTATGAGAAAAAGACTAAGTTTAATGATTTATCTTTGATTTAAGTATTCTTATAAAGTAAGTATGATTAGGCAAATTTGCTTGTGGCTGAAATTGATGTAGTGTAACACACGTGTTAACGCGTGAAAAGAAGCTGCCTAAAGGGTGCAAGAGAATAATAATGGGCATGAGACTTGTCCATTCAACATAGATGAGCAACTCATAATTCAGCAGACCTACTATAGCTATGCATCATGCATGTTTTTGTTTCCATAATAGAAATCATATGTTATTTTGCCATGCACGTGCATCGCACGTCCCACATGCCTAGTATATATATATAAGTTGGTCTTGCTCAGGACTTATCAAAACGAATCAAACAAGTGTTTTTCTTACTTAGACACTTAAGTTTACATTTTAAAAGTTATAATTAACTACTTTATATAAGCTTTTATGTATAAACTTTTCTATATAGCTCTAACCCGACGGGTCAGACGGATTAACCCGAACCCGACCCACGGGTCGAAAATATGAACCCAAACCCGCTAAATCGCAGGCGGATTGGCGTGTCGAGTCAAAAATTGCCAGCTCTAGGATCAAGGTAAGCAAAGAGAAAAGAACATCAATCAGGATTAGACAACATATAGAAAGCCCTGAAACTAGACGCACCCCAATTGAAGTTTGGAAAAGCATGAAAGAAATTGGTCTTCCTCAGCCAACTAAGTTATTTGGCACATTTTAAGACCAAGAGAAAAGTAAGAGACTAAGAAAATTACCATGATACCTATGACCAAAAAAAAAAGAAGGGATGTCCCAATCTGCACTAACTAATGGGAATATATCTTAAAGAATCACAGAATAAAATTATGGTAGACAATGACATAGAAAAAGACAATAACTAGGATATCAAAGGAGGTAGGGTAGCTTAACAAGGTTTTTTTTTTTTTGGGAAGGTAGCTTAACAAGGTTTATATTGATATCAAGAAAACATATAATAAAAGATATAGATGTTTAATCAGAAGAGTTTTAAGAATGAAAGGACTCAATTACCAACAATATGTACGACAGCTTAATAACTACCATGAGAACAACTGGTGGTAATACTAATGACTTCCCAAGGTAATAGGACCGGGATATCAACAATCAGTCCATATCTTTTTGTCTTGGCTACAGACGAGTTTAAGACCATATTTCCAAAAAAGGTTCTTCCAATGTGGTCCATGCAAATGACGCAATTCTATAGAAAAAGTAAATGCAAACATTGGCTCTGAGGCTTAGAGAGGTCATGGGAGACATCGTGCCTATAAATCAAAGTGCTTCCATTTCTATCCGCCAAATTTTGGAAAGCGTGTTGACTGCAAATGAGGTAATTGATGAGAGAAAACGGAGTGGACGGGAGGGTCATGTGTGTAATTGGAATTGGAGAAGGCGTATGATAGAGTGGAGTGGCAATTATTGGATGTTGTTCTAGAGTGGAACAGTTTCGGAACAAAATAGAGAAAGCAAATTGGGGGATGTGTATGGAATGTGTCTTTTTCTTTTATCCTTAATGGAAATGTCCAAGGAAATTTTGCATCATCGAGAGGTAGTCGTCAAGGTGATCCTTTATCGCCTTAATGTTTACACTGATACGTGATATTTAACAGATTCTTAGTGAAGGCAGAAGAGCTGGGTCTGGTATCAGATTTTAGGGTAAGTAGAGGGCCAAATCATTTTTTCCCACCTCCAGTTGCAAATGACACGATTTTGGTCTTCGATGCAGAGGAGATACAAGCATACTAGATTATATCCTTAATTAGGTGCTTTGAAATGGTGTTTGGCCTGAGAGTTAATATAAAGAAAAGTAGTCTATTGGGCATCCAGATGGATAGAAAGAGAGTGGGGGTTTTTGGAAGGGTTCTTGGGTGTAGGGTGGAATGGCCTATCAACTTAGGAATGCCTCTAGGTGAAAATCCCCACAGGCTTGATTTTTGGGATCCAATAGTCGAAAATTTGGAGAAGGGACTAGCTTCATGAAAGAAATCCTACTTATCAATGGGGGAGGATTACCTTAATCCAAGCTTCTTTGGTCCATTACCTACTTCTTGTCCATTTTCCAAATCCAGTGAGTGTCTAGGGTTATTGAGAAGCTTCAGAGATTTCCTATGGGAAGGTGGGGGAAGAGAGAGGAAGAAAGATCATTTGGTCAAGTGGTCTATAGGGTGCAAAAGTAAACACGAGGACTCAATTTAGGAAAAATTTGCATGCTAAACCGAGCCTTCTTAGGCAAATGGTTATGGAAGTTTAGTACGAATACTAATTCTCTGTAGTTCAAAGTTCTTTTCAACAAATATGATATTCTTGAGAATGGGTGGGACATCTATCCCTGTGCTCGAATGTTCTCTGATAGTCAATTGAAGGCGATTTCATCTCTAACTCCGGTATTCTATCATCAAACTCGCTTTTGTGTTGGTAACGGGTCTTGAGTCCGTTTTTTTGTTGGATGTTTGGTGGGGGGAATCATCTTTGGCAGCTAGATTTCCTCGACTGTCTAATTTAGTTAGGAACAAAGATTTTTTGGCGTATGATATCGTGGTCCCCTTCCGGGTTGGAGTGGAACTTAGACTTTAGACGTGTTCCTAGGATACCCGAGGTTGCGGAGTTTGTCGCTCTGCTTGAGTTCCTGAAGTTTGTTTTTATTCACCCTTCCATTCCCGACAGTCACATTTGGACCCATGAAGCTAATGGAAAGTTTTCCTCCCATTCCTTTCTCAATATCCTTCATTCGACTACTGATATTCCCATTGTCCCGTTTCACCCACATAAAATCTGGAAGCCTCATTCGCCTCTTAGGGTTGGACCCTTTGTTTGGACCACTATGTTGTACAAAATCAACACCTGTGATGTGCTTCAGAGAAAATGGAGGAATTGTGCTCTCCCCTAATATGTTCCATGTGCAGGAAGGACGATGAATCGGTTGACCGTCTTTTTCTTCATTGTGAGGTGGCTTGGCAGATGTGGCAACATTTCCTCCATAAGGTGGAGGTGGATTGGCTTATGCCTTGGAGTGTGCATTCACTTTTTGATCACTGGAGATTTCCCAGATTAGGGAAACGGGTTAGGATGATGAATACAGCAGTTTTTCAGGCTATCACAATATGGGGGGAGAGAAATAAAAGGATATTTAAGGGTAAAGCATCAAGTTTGCAGAATCTGTTTGATCGAGACTTGTATATTTAGGGTGGCCTCATGAACGGATGTGTTACCGGAGTTTATGGGCATTTTTGACAATGATATATCTCAGGAGTGGTTAACTATAAGCTCATCATCACCTGGGCAAGACCGTCGCAGGGCTATCTGGTATCCTCTGGGTGAGGAAACCGTCAATATGAACTTTGATGGGTCGTCTCAAGGAAACCCGGGAACCTAGGGAGTAGAGGGTCATTGCGAGAGGATTTTTCACGTGTTTTCAGGTCCCATTGGTGAGGGAGATTCCACATGGAAGCTCTACGCTGAAAGTGGAGAATAGGATGCTTATATCCCTTTCCAGTCCTTTGTATCCAAAGAATTTGCTAGGATGTTGTTTAGAGTCCTTGATTGATTTCTAGGGACTCCTTGCTCATTTATATTCTCGTTTTTGTAAGAAGTCTCTTTTATAGTTTTTAGGTACAGCGAGTTCACCATTTTACCTCATACATCCACCAAAAGGAAAAAAGAACTTTTAGTAGTACAAAAATGATCATCATGAACCCCAAACAGTTATAGTTACTTCCAATAGATGAAAGCTTGAAAAAATGCCCCATATAAGTAAGGGATACAAACAGTGAACAAAATCAAAATCGTTCCAACTGCACGTAGTTGGTCGTTTCAAGAAATAGTGCTT
>JAUPMG010025234.1:0-14948 GCA_031762675.1 Pachysandra terminalis | reverse complement strand
ACCGGTTGTGATAGCCCCAATCTAATACCCCACATAATGCCTTGGGTTTAGACTGTCATTTGGGGATTTGACTTTATAACCCTTCCAGTCCTATGAGAGGATGTTATGATTGTGCCCAAGCTAAGAGTGAACCCACATAGGGAACCTCTATAGTCTTGAGGGATTATGATGATTACCCAAGGATCCGCAGGTTGCTGCAAACTTGGAAGATGGTAGGTGATCCCAGGGGATCCGCAGGTTGCTGCAAGTCCTAGAGTCAGCGAGGGCATGGTTCTGTTAGGTGTCAAATATGTACGAGTCCCTGAGGGATACCGCAGGTTGCTACAAGTCGTGGCCGAGGGCCCGTGATAAAAAATAAGAGGGGAAATTGTGCCTCCTATGTTGAAAGCTCTTAAAACTATGTTGTACACATAGAGTAGTCTTACTCCAAGGTCCGGAAGGGGGTGAATTCAGGTTGTTGGGACACCCTGAGTAGAGACTGGGATCACATGGGATCATACACAGTTTCACACCTGGACAGCGTTTACATTTTTGTACTGCATGTGCTACCTTGATATTAGTGCTAGCGCCTCTTGTATGACGCAAGTGACCTAATTCTCATACTTAAAACAATGCATTTAGTGTAGGATAGACTGACCACTGAGTAATACCCTGTGAGACTGGGAGAGAACTTTATATTATTTAGTTATATTTGGATATCACAACTGTACATCACTTGCACCTATTTGTATACTATGCAATGCTCACTGTCACACACTGCCCAAAATGTTGGAACATGAGTGAATACACTTCATCGTAGGTTTATTCATTCTGGCTTACAGCTTATGCCTGTTGTTTAACATTTTTCAGGTTCAGGAGCTTAGATGCAAAGAGAGAGACCGGAATGGGTAGCGCACTGTGGTAGATTATGTAATTTAGTCTAGACACAGACTTTATTTACCTAAAAGTTTGTAGATTTTTTGTTCAAAGTGTATTTAGTTACTTATATCTTACTAGAATTGTTAAAACTTCCGCTCATGATATGATTACTGTTAGCCACACTCATAGAAATACGGGGTGAATGTCGCACTTAAACTGGAAAACCTACAAAATCGGGAATTTTCAGTTTGGGTTATGACATATATACTTATCAAACCCTCTTCACTAGGAGTTCTGGAAACTACACAAGGATCACTATAAGATCACAAACATATACTCATCAGACCCTTCTCATTAAGAGTTCTGGAAACCATACAATGATCACTCTTAAACTCAGGCACATCAATTGCTTGGGTCACATAGGGACTTCACACACGCAACACATGCATATCTTATGCAATTCGTGTCCATAACTTACCTATCTCATAAACAACCATTTCTCATATATAACTTGTATCATATACTCTCATAAATCATAACACGCCATATCATGTCACAACATACTACAAACCGAGGCAATTAGGCCTACTGTTGCACAACCCACTACACACACTTTATTATGCAAAACCAACACCACACACAATCTCACTGGGTCAGTACACAACTACACATGAAGTTTGTCTCTTATTGGGCTTCGGCCCCTTTTTCAAGGTCCAAGTGAACCAAACCTATTGGTCTCCCCTACCTTTGGTCCCTTTTTCAATGACTTTTTCACTATTTTTTGCAAGTTTTGGCCCCCCCTTAAGGTCGACTTCCAACTGAGCCGAAGCTCGTAAAATTCCAAGGAAATCATAGAAAACCCCATTCATTCATACTTTTCACATTTCAACATAAAAATATCAATCAAACAACCGTAATCATTCATTTCACATTAACCTCACCATTTCTATCATATTACACATCAAGGTACACATATATGCATAAAATCGAACATTAGGTCCACGATTATCATATTTTCATAGTATAAACATCCATATCAGTACACACACAAGCCTTATGCACCTCAATCCATTCTCACATTCATACTCATACTCTTCCATACATCATACTTCAAGATCATCATTTATTCATAAATTCTTTATTATATTCCTATGAAAATAAGTAGAAGGAGAACCAAGGAATCCTACCTCTTAGACTTTTTGTAGAACTTTCCCTCAACTTAGATCTCTCACAAGTCTTCTTCCAGTAACCGCTCCCTTCTTTCTCTTCTTCTTCCTTCCTCTCTCTTCTTTCTTCCTTTCTCTTCTTTCTTCAGCAAAACCAGATTTCCTTCTTTCCCTCTTCTCCCTTTTAGTCGTGTGATACAAGGCAAGAAATGGAAGCCTACCTTAAGTTCAAATGATGAGAAAAGATCAAATCACCCTTACCTTTTCCTATGGACCATACGACCGGGCCCATTCCACTTGATCCCATATGTTTGGGCCCAAGGCCCTAATCTCTTGAAAGTTATAAAAATTCATAAGTAGCCCCTTATTTCCTATTATAGGGGGCTACTGCTTACTGGAATGAAAAATAACTAGGATGAAAACCTCATTAAGGTTTCCTATACACGTATCTTGATGCATATGTCACATCCCAATTCCACCCATTTTTTCCTTGAATGAAATTTGACGGCCATCAGTCCTCCCCCTCTATGCTGGAATAACCACAACTCAATATCGCAAAATACACCTTTATTTATACACAGTGGAAATATTGTTATAGGTACAATAAAACACACTCACACTCCTTTCTCTCTCAAACATACACCAACTAGAAGTGTTGTCCTTAAAAAGAATAATTCAGCTCATACATTTCCAAAAGAAAACACTCCTCAAAACTCTATGCCTACATTAGTATTTTCATGAAAAGCAAACTTAGCTAAGATCCATCCGGTGGATAAATAAAGAGCGTGACTATGATTTACCACTACTCACACTCCTTTCTCTCTCAAACATAGACCAACTAGAAGTGTTGTCCTAAAAATCATTCAGCTCATACATTTCCAAAAGAAAACACTCCTCACAACTTTATGTCTACTCAGTATTTCCATTAAAAGCAAAATTAGCTAAGATCCATCCGGTGGATGGATAAAGTGTGTGATTATGATTGACCACTAAGCAACTACTTCTCCATCCTCTCCAATTAACAGAAAAGTCACTAACAAATGGTTCTCTTATTCATGATTAATCGTCCATAGCAACTCTATTGCCATCAGTTAAGTATTCTTCCTCAAAATATTCGAGAGTAGGCAAACCTAAAAAACTAAATGTTGAGCTAAAGCCTAGTAAAAACAAATAACAGTTCTTATGCAGTATAGATTATAATAGCATATCAGAGATTCCATCAATGTTTAAAATCAAAACCATTATCATAAATTAACAATAACCCATGCCATGCTAACAATGGCCATTCATACAAGCACACATCCAATCCAAGCATGTAATCATGGACATAGAAGCTGAAGAGTTGTCTTATTCTTAACGTCATGTTTTATTCAGCTCCATAGATAAGATACATTCAGTTATTGGGTGGGTCTTGGTTTAAGTGATGCTGATCCTCATCATCAGATAAACACTTATTTATTACCAATCCTCACATACACACATACACTTAACTAAGGAGTACACTACCTACAACACGGCTCCCCTTTTGTGGATTGCAATAGGTAGCACAAACCGAGACTTCCCTTGCCGACCTCTTGCCATTCTCACTCTTCTTACACAACCCACTGCCCTGAAGGACTAGGCACATATACAATGTCTAATCTTAATTGAACACAGTCTCAGTGGGGAAGCGGTTATTCAGGGTTTGAACAACAGATCAATCCAATAATAGTCAATCCCCAATAAGACCGACTACAGGATCACCCCACATTGTGGTTACTGTAGCTGGATCAAGTTATAGGTTTTGGGGGTAATTGATTTTAGATTCTATTAATAATAAATCCACATGCTGTGTCTCGAGTTGCAGATCAACTATTGCAATCCTTTCTATTTCTCAGAATAGCGTCTTGCGAGGTTCAACCACTCTAGGTCACTGGAACTCTTGATGATGTCTTTAATGCAAGGTATTTTGGCAATGGTTATAATAAACACCTTAGTTTTAATTACGTGATTTATTAACTTATAAACAACTATTTATAAGATTTTTAGTGAATTTAATTAGTTTTAGGACACAGTAAATTAATATTATTATTCATGTGTAATTACTTTAACCAACTTATTTATCTTAGAGTTTAACGTTAATAAAGTTTGTGTTAAGGGTTTAATTGGACTTTAGATAAAATATTTAAGCCATCTTTTTATTATCAAGGTTACTTAGGATTTTAAATAACACGTCTTATTAGGTTTTGCTTATTTTTAATTCACTTTTAGAATTTTAAAATTAATTAAGTTTATTCACTTAATCAATTATTCATTCTTTTTCATTTTGGTTTACTATGGTCACACTTAGTTTAGTAAATTTAACTAAAAATCACAATAAATATCATAAATTTGTACTATACAATCCTAGGTTGTCAATCCATGGTTGATTCACCTAGATTCTTTTGTTTAAATTATCAAGAATTAAAACATAATTAATTTATTTTTAATTATTTTAATCTAATGTGTCTAAATAATTAGAAATAAATTAATTATATTTTAATGCTTGGTAATTTAATCAAAAGAATCTAGGTGAATAAACTAGGGATTGACAACCTAGGATTGTAGAGTACAATTCTCTCAAACGTCTCTTTTTCATCTCTCCCATTTTCAAGCTTCTTTCTTTCTAAGAGTCTATCTAATGGTTAAACACACACACTCTCTCTCTTTCTAAATGAAGGGATTTTGTTCTCACATTTTTTCCCAAATTTAGGGATCTTATCTTTAAAATCACAATATATTGTTAAGAAAGAAAGATAAAACGATGAAGAAGAAATTAAGCACACAAAGACACAGATTTATGTGGTTTGCCAAATTGTGCCTACTTCCACGGATGCACACCCAGTTCTACTATTCTCCAATCTTAGAACAATGTGTTACAAAGAGTAGCCACGAAAGTGTGAATAAATACCATGGAATTAGGGCAAAACATAATAGTAGTGAATTGACTATTATACCCCTAGTCCCCAAAAGAATTTGGCCGGGGGACTCCCCCACACCCCCCCCCCTTTTGAGCAGGGGAGCTACCCCCTGCAACCCCCACAAACTCGACTAGCGTTCCAATGCTAGCAAATCATCAGTACTTCCCCGTTGCCTTGGTAGCATCAGTCTTCACATAACAACATATATCCCACCTATCTCTCCTAAATCCCATCAAAGTATTAATGTTAAATCCTAATTTCAATGTCCTTTTTTTCCTTAAGTACAAAGAATTAAAAATAAATTCTTCAAATATTAAAAGCACAAAAAAAAAAAAACTATAAGAACCCAAATAATTTCTTTAATTTTTCACATGAATCGTTCTGGTCATGGACACTAGAATGATGCATCAGGGGTACCATGTGTTGGCTGCTGATCAATCATGCATGTTCAACCCCAACATTTCTTCCACATACGGGTCCTTAGACTGCAAAATCTCTCCGTATTAATCCTCCCATTCTCCTTTATTTTTTTCTTTGTGGAACACTTCAAGTGCACTATTAATCCTCCAAGGCATATCTTTTTGCCTCCCCAAATCACAATTTAGGTTTAATTAAAAAACCTGTTACAAAGTTGTTTTCAGCACACACAATAAGCCAACTTGATAACATTTTCTTTCAAGGTCCTTCTTGCATTGCTATAATCTAAATTTGCCTGGTTGTATACAAGTTTTGTTCCATTAGAAAGCTTCAATGCTTCTAGCTTTAACATTTCAACCATATTTGATCTGTAGTTAAGTTCTGCTCTTTGACTTCCTATTGTTTGTTTTTTGCCCAAGTTCTTCAATTTCATATTCTTCCCATTATCGATTTTACAAGTTAATCTCTATTAGAGTTTTAGTGCACTTAGTTACAACTTGGTGCCCGTAGTTAGAACCAACGGGCATTATGTTGTAGGAGAATCAGTTTTCCCATTTAAAATTCTTTTCAAGTTAATCTCTAATATCTGCTTGCCATGTAAATCTTTTTCTTTTCCAATTTCTCCGACCCAAACCATCTTTTTCTCTCTTCTCCATCTCTAACTCACTCTCATAGATACGTACCATTGTTTTCTCCAAACCCAAATACCCCTCTCTCTCTCTCTCTCTCTCTCTCTCTCTCTCTCTCTCTCTCAAAACCACACACATACACGCACAAACTTTTCTTCAAGTAACCACTTTGATGAGATGAGATTGTTGCAACCACATGATATGCAGTCATCAATCAATCAATTACCAACATCTGAGATAAGGTTTTTACATTGTTTTTTTAAATGATGTTACAGAAACTAAGAGAAGTAAAGGTTGTTTATTATCTAACAGTGGGTTTGTAACAATCTTTTTTCATTCAACCTCTGGATAGAGTTATCTAAATTCAAGTAGCATAAAATTCACTAATAGCAACATCTTGACTTCTCTGCATTCTAATATCAAAAGTAGTATGCAACTCACTCAATGAGTTTGCCTTTCTATTTCTATTACGTAAATCTCATAATTTCTCATCGTTAAAATTCAGGTATATCAAGATTCAATTATAACAATAGCATGTACAATATAGGTTTGGATTTAGTGACCACTATATAAAAATGAGTCATTTTATCTACCTATGATATTTTTCTGGATTCAATGACCATATACAAAAATGTGAAATTTTATCTAACTATGAGATTTTTCTGAGCTTTCCATTTAATTTCATTTCAAATCACACTAAAAGAAATAACATGGTGCATGTTTTGAATTAGTAAGAATTTTTTTTCTAAATATACTGAAACCAACACTTCATTCTTGCATTGATAACTTAGAAAAGAACAAGAAATGAATATGAAAGGCGTGTCTATAAGAAAAAAATTAATAAAATGATCAATGTGTTTGATTCTTTATTAACACAAACTATTTCAAACTAAAAAAACATTTTTGAAACAAGAAAAAGAAGACTAACATGAAAATTAAGAAGAAAAAAGTGCAAATTTTTTGTTTGATGTTAAGTTTGACTAAAATATTCATTGCTTATTAGGTCGCGAAAGAATTCATTTTCCATGCAATTCATCAATTCTTTCAAAATGATCATGCTATAAAGGACTTTCCGTTGGTTTTCCCCAAGTCATTGATTAGTAGATTTTCTTATGCTTTTGTGGATGATACGAAGTATAAGCTCTTGAATTTATCAATTGATTATACTATTTATCATAGGTAGCCAATCATGGCAACTTATGATATTTATCATAGATCCCTAAATTTGTGCACACAATTCCAAGATGGTAGGGCATGGTTATGCCCAAACAAGTAATGAGTTCAAAAAAATCCTTGAACTTGCAGGTTTTTCCTTGCACTCTTCAAAAATATTTGATTAATAATAATACTATTTATCCAAATGTGTAATTAAAAACTTAAAATTGTGTAGTGCTTGCAGTGAGTTTCTTGGAGTTTTGTATTCACAATATTACATTTTTGTATATCTCTTGAACTAAAAACTATATGGCAAAGGTTTTACTTCCTGTTTCTTTGTTTCAAAATTTGGGGAATCGACTACACCTTGAACTAATGCATACAAATAAACATCAATATTTGGACAAAAAACATATCTATACAAGTAATTGTTGAGCCCATACTGAGCACATGCCAAACAACTAGTTACTTCCTAAAAAAGGGAAAACTATTATTTTAAAAATATGCTGATTAATAACGCAACTATCCATTTATTTAAAATACATTATCGTGTAATAAATTATAAACGAATTTAAGCATACTTGAACAAAATTAATAAAATAATGATTGATTAAAAATATTTGAAAGTGGATGGAATTGGAAAGAACTTAATAAGTGATTTTCAATGGATACATTCATATTACAAAAATGATACACAAAATGAAAGAAAATTATTTCAGAAAATATACATATAAAACAAATTTAATCCCTAAAAACATGGAGAGTTATTCTCTCTTTTCTTCTTTTTTTAATTCCAAAATAATAATATGTCTAAAACTGTCATTTCTCATAAGTTTTTTTTTTCTTCTGAAAATTTGACTCTTCAAGGTTATCCTTACCTAGATGCAGTATTGCACATGACACCCTATAGTTTTTTGATAACTTCATATTCGGATCCATGATTTTAGGTAATGTGTATTAATATTAAAATTGAAACGTCTACTTTGTGAAAAGTGAGAGGTGTAGGTTTCCTATAATTAATTGCAAGTCTTGTAATAGATAAATTAAGAGAAAAAAGTTAGAGCTTTCAATTTTTGGATATATTGAGAGAGAGAGAGAGAGAGAGAGAGAGAGAGAGAGGTTAAAAGCTACAATTCATTTAATCACATTAATTGTTTTACCTACTCATTAACTTTTTAAGAAATGTCTGACTTTTATCTACGCATGGTAAGGCGTTACTGTTTATTACTGTTATAGATTTTAGAAGGTAAGTAATGATACAAAAAGACATCATTTTTTTAGGAACCTTTTAAGAGCATTGCAACAAGTTGTGAAAACAATATACCAACTTTATAAAAAAAAAAAAAGGTAAAAACTCTTTTAACTTTTATAAGTAGTGCAATTGAAGTGGGAGACCATGTAAAAAAGGCAAGGGATGACACCTCTAGACTTAGATCTATTAATTACAAGGATATATAGAAATAAGTGATTTCATAAGCATCACAACTAGTTTCATGCATTATAATATTAGTTGATGTTGGTCATTGTAGAAGAGAACCACGATTCTTTATGGCTTTCTTAACACCAATTACCATAGACTAATACGCAAAAAATTCTTCTCAATGTATAGCATTGGTGTCATTTTCTATGTGACAAAGTTATTGTCTTGTTATACATAACAAGCTTACAACCATGTATCTATTTTCTGAAGTGAAAATCAAATGAGAACTTTCATAAGAACCTTAGACTCCCTATTTTAATCTCATAAAATTTGGGACGATTTTGTTTAGTTTTTGTAAGTTCTTGAGGTCAAGATGTATGAGGCTATCATGCCAAGTTAATTTTAGACTCAGGATTGTAAACTCAATATAAGGAATTTCTACATGATTTTTTAACTTATACAATGTCCTTTGACTTAAGAACATTTCCTAAAATTTTCATGACTTTTAAACAAGTTTACTTATGTTTTTGAAGCACCAGTTCCCCTATTGACCTAATCTCGACCCACACCCCCCTCATATGAGATGATTTTGTAGTCAGACCAAAGCCAAAATATTTGCATATCAACCTCGCATGTTGTGTGTAAATTTCATTTCAAACTCTTTTATGCCCTGTATGTTTGGGTAGAAACTCCACGTATATCTCTAAATGACATAAAATAGAAGTTTCTTCATAAAAACTAAAATATTTACTTCTTTTTTCAACAAAAGCAAGATTGTTTTGAGTTTTAGAACCCTTATGAAGTAAGATTTTGGCAATCGAAATTTCAGGTTAAACCATTTCTTTAAGTGAGGGGAATCTGTCACACACCAAATCTCATATCACGGATCTCAATGTGTGATACGAATTTTGAGGTGCAACCTCCTATACTCACCTTGAGTGTAGTTCAATGATAAAGCAATTAAATATGCACAAACACAATAATAATGAAATAAAAACCTTATTATGGTCCAAACTAGCAGAAGTCTTTAAAAATCAAATAAACAAATCCATTTCTTTACATCCAATGAACTAAATCCAAACTGAGAATAAATTAAAATCCATACTCTCTATTAAATAAATAATAGACTAATAAAGATAAATGCATGTTGAGTCCAGGCAAGCTCCCGAACTCATCCCACTATCAAAATAACCCCAATGCTGTTTTCCTGAAATATTTCACATAAAATGCGTGAGCTCGCGAAAGCCAGTAAGTACAAATCTCTTATGACTATGCACACAAGACCGCCTAAACACACAACAACAACAACAACAACAACAACAACAACAACAAGGTTATCATCTTGCAATCGGTTCACATGCATCATAATAAGTATGCAAATATCATATGATCCAAGAATAATGTATGACGTAAATGAGAGATATATGAATATGAATATGATATGTTTGTCGTCAGGATCTATCCTTAATCCATGTCAAATCTACTGGGCTTACAGATATCCGTTAGTAGCCAATCCTTTGATTCCTACATTATAAAGCAAGAAATCATTCCTATTGCATCCATTTTACAGCTGCCAGCTGGATGAGATTATCCCTAGCGTTCCATGTGTACCCATGGATCTAGGGCTTTCAACCCACGAGTCTCAATTGCCCAATCTTTTTCACAATCTCTTTAAGGACTCAAACTCAAGGATCCAAGACTAAGAGTATCTACATACCCTCATGAACTCACTATGGCTTCCAGTGTCAATTACACATACACAATGCGTGGTAGTATTTTAACCCAAATACATCACCCTATGGTTGGGCCATCTCAAGACCGGTACCACCTTAGTGTGCATGCCTTGTACAACATTATTAACCCAAAAACATCAACCGTATGGCCAGGCCATCTCAAGACCAGTTCCACCATAATGTGTATGCCTTGAAACCCAATGATAACCTCACACAATTGTCCAAAATAGAGATAAGCAAGCCTATCTCAAAATATAAATCAATTGCTTTTTTATTCAGGTAAAACCTACATTTTGAACACTAACAAGGGTTCAACAGGTCCATACAATCAAACCAAGTCGTGATTATAACACCCCGAACAAAAAATTGCATAATAAATATTAAATTTAGAAGCTAATTAAAATTCTATTGGATAATTCACTTATGAAGTCTACCTAGGCATCTCACAGGATCATTAAGGCTAAATGGACTGGGTTTAAAAAGGCTTAAATAGACTAAAGTGTTATTGGGCTGCTATTGAGCTTAAGTGTGGTATCTTAGGATTCACGGCATTAATAATTAAATTTAAGGAAATTAATAAGGATTTGAATAAAAATTAATAGACCTTTAATTAAAGTGAAATTCATGTGAAATAAATATGGCTAAAATTACAACTAAATCTACTCAACTCAGGAACCCTAGTTATACCTAAAGGCTTAGACAACTAATATATAATTAAAGTAGGGTTTCTAAACATCATAATACTCTAAAATATGTGGAGATAATATGGAGAATAGTTGTGTTACTCCAGAAACCCTAGGAAGAAGAAGAAGAGAAAATGCTAGAAACTAAGAAAACTCAGATATTCAAGAGGTAAGTACACTTTCCTTGCTTCTAATCCATACTCAACCATGCTTTGTATGATGTTTGATATATATATGGGAGTGTGAGAATGTTTCCCTATTGATGTGTTATGAATACATGATGTTCACTAGTGAATATTGGCATATATGTGGTAAGGCCCATTATTAGGGTGCTTTTGGTATGATGTGTTGTGGAAGCTGTGATCCTACGTTTATACCATAATCTAATGATGAGAGCATGCTTCTAGAGTGATTTAATGCATATATGTGATGTTATATGGTGTTGATCATGCTAATATGTGTGTATGAGTTTGTATGCAAGATTCATGAAATGGATGGGATCTAGGGTATAGATCATCCTTTGTTGATGTTTTATACATGGGTTTTATGTGTTTATATGTTTTCATGCATGGCATATAGGATGGACTTGAAAATTGATGAAGGTGCATTAGGGAATTGGGTTTTGCTACCAAAGGTGGGTCGGTAGACTGATCGAATATGGCTTGTGTTTTCATTGGTGTTTCGTTTCATACTGGATGTGTGTGTGCCTGGAAGTGGAGTTGGGCCATTTGCCACACTTTTTCCTTGGTCGGTGGACCTACCAGTCCACCGAGGACTTATCGATGACTGTTTATTTGTTAGGTATTTTATTTTTGATTTAATTAATTTATTTGAGGGTCTAGCTTGGTTGTTGCATGATATGGGTTAGTTATGTGGACCTGTTTGACTCTTGTTGGTAATTAAAAAGGAAGGTTTGGAATTAATATAAATTGGTTTGATTTATATTGGGAGATGTGCAGGTTCATCACTATTTTGGACAATGATGTATGATCATCATTGGGTGTATCATCTATTTAGATAATGGTGTGTGATTATCATTGGGTTTCAAGGTATGCACACTATAGCGATAAAGCCTTGAGATGTCTATAGGGGTGATATCCTTGGGTTAATAATAAGTGGCACAAGACATGCAGACCGTAGTGGGTTGGTCTTGATATGGCTTGGCTATAGGGTCGTGTTCTTGGGTTAATAATATTTGGCTAATGGTGTGATCATCATTAGGTTACAAGGCATGCACACTACGATGGTCCGATCTTGAGATGGCTTGGTCATAAGGGTGGTGTCTTAGGTTAAAAACTATCATGCATTGTTTGTGTGTAGACACAGGAAACCATGGTCGGGTTCATGGAGGGTATGTAGATACTCTTGGTCTTGGATCCATGGGTTTGAGTCCTTAAAGGTTGGAAATAGATTGGACAATTAAGACCCATGGATTGAGAGTCCCTAGGACCATGAGGTACACATGGAGTGTTAGAGATTGTCTCATCTAGTTGGTCAGATGTAAAATGGATGCAAGAGGCGTGATTCCTCGCCTTATAATTGAAGGATCAAAGAATTGTCTACTGGCTGGTATCTAAAAGCCTAGTAGATTCGACATGATGTATTTCCTTGGGGCTCAACACTGCAAATACATCATATACTCATACTGCATATCACATTTTTATACATTCATTTCATATTCATATCATTATTTCATTCTTGGATTATGTGATGCTTGTACAATTATTATGATGTATGTGGACTGATTGCATGATGATAACTCTATTGTTTGAAGTGTGTTTGAGTGGTCTTATGTGCATGGTCATAAGGGGTTTGTACTTATCGGCTTTTATGAGCTCACGCATTTTATGCGCAATATTTTAGGAAAGCAGCATAAGGGCTATTCTGAGGGCGGCATGAGTTCATGAGGATGCTTTGACTCGAGCTGGATTTTATCATTTATTTCTTTTATTTATTTCATAGAGTAGGGCTTAATTTCAAATTTGGTTTTGACTTCCTTGGTTTAAATGAAGGTATTTATTATCATTTACTTGATGTTTAAAGACTTTTGCTGGTTTTGGACAATAATATGATTTTATTTTTAATATTATTGTTGGTTGAAAGTTTATAGTTATTGTTCCATTGGCTTACACTCGGAATGAGTATAAGGGTTGCACGTCGAGTTTTGTACCACACCTTGAGAGTCGTGATATCAGAATCGGGATGTGATGCACTAGCCATTACAGGCCCTCAGATAAATTAAATAAATCAAACTATAAAATATCTAAAAATTCAACAGGCGTCGGTAGGTCGTCAGTGGGCTGGTTGGTCCATCGACCAAAGCAAAGTTTGGGCAAATATGGGCATTCCACTTGCAGATACTTTGAAAGGTCAAGTGTGTAGCAAATTCATCATAAAAATACAGTTTTTATGTGGTCGTGGGTTGGTCGATCCATCGTCCCACATGGTCGGTGACCAAACCCAAATACGCTCATTTGGTCGGAAGGCCTGTCAGTGGATGGGTAGGTCCATCGACGTCCATCAGAAAGCACTGGTCGGTCCACCGAAAAAGCTGCCATTGATACGTAGTTTTTCTATATTACATTTGAATTGTTCAATGCTTTTTTATCCCTTCTTAGGTCCAGCATATATCCAATGCATGGTAATATATAAATACACGAAACCCATGCATGAAACCTCATTAAAGCATGATCTAAACATAAGATTACATCCACTTCTTGAAACTTACATATAAACACATATAATTATAAAATACATATACTAGCATGATCATCACTACAAATCATCAAGTACATACATCAAATCATCATAGAATATACTTTCACATCACACAAGTATATCACACAACACACTAAGCATGATTGAGACGTTTTGCATGAAGAGGAAACAAGGGAAGTGTACTTACATCTTGAGTTTTTTGAGTTTTCACAACTTGATCTTAGCTTTTTCTCTTATTCTTCTTCTTCCTAGGATTTCTAGGCAACCACGGGTGTTCTCCTAGCAGTCCCCACAACTATTTGCAAGTTATGATGGTTAGAAACCCTACTTTTCATTATATATTAAAAGTATAAGCTTTTAGGTCTTATTGGAGTTCCTTAGTTAACTAGCTGTTGGTTATAATTTTCCTTATTATTTTCCATGAATTTAACTTAATTTGTGGGCTCTTAAATTATTAATTAAATTCTACTTAAGTTCCTCAAAGTAACCCATGAATGTCTTGAGCATTAAGAATCACACTTAAGCCCAATAACAACCCAATTATCCTTTTAACCTACTTAAGCCTTCTAAAACCAGTCGATTAAGTCTTAATGATCATGTGTATTGCCTAGGTAGACCGTCTAAGTAAATTATCCAATCAAAATTAATTTGTTCCTCAAATTTAATAATTTCTTATGCAAATTTTGGTTCAAGATGTTACAAACCCCCTTAAAAGAATTTTGCCCTCGAAATTCGGTTAATATTAACTCTTAAGTTTTAATCAATCAATTCTTCAAATCACAACAAAATTATCACAAGAAGACAAAACATATTCGCATTCATAGCATTCAACATACAAGGGTCATAAGAAAGTACCTGATGTAGTACCAAACGTACTTGTATCCTTAAAAGGAAGTGTATAAACTCGGCCATATGTGAGTAATGGCTGATTTGCTGGCTTCTGATACTGCACTCTCTTCGGAAGAGGACAATCTCTCTTGATATGCCCCTCGTCTCTACAGTTATAACAATGCCAAACCATCGGCCCTTGTACTGGAGGTCCTGTTGCTTCTTCTATCCTCCTGTCTGATTGTGAGAACCCAGATTTCCGAGACGAGGTATTTTGGAATTTTGTTAAATTCAAGTACCGTAGTAAGGCCGTGAGTATATGTATAATTTTTTTTTTAGTCTGTGGGATGCCTTAGACGTGGCATTCTGTCTTGCTTTAGAGTATAACGATTAATCAAGATT
>JAUPMG010025223.1:0-14948 GCA_031762675.1 Pachysandra terminalis | reverse complement strand
TAACTAAGCATGCAATTGATGTGTACAAGGTGTAATAAGCCTATCTAGCATGCTGGACATGTTAAAAACACATAATAATAAGCATATCAAAATATCATGTTCCAACCAGCACAGAAAAGAGTCCAAATAGGGTATGAGTATTTAAAACATGCATAATTAAGCATAACTAATATCATAATTGGTCTAATGAGGTCAAACTACACATGTTCACAAAAATTCAATCAAATTGGACCAAGTTGGGTGATTTCGACATGCCCAGTGGTCGTCTAAACGCTCTCGGCGAACTCTCGGTGTACCTTTCGGCATGCTGAGGGGTATGTTATTGGGTTTCAGGATTTCTGGGTTTGGGTCACAAAGTATGGCTCGGCATACTCTCAGTATGCCGAGAATCGGTTCGTTGTAATTTCTAAGGGCCTTAAACATTTTCTGTTACGCTCGACGTACTCTCAGTACGCCGAGATGGGTCTCGGTGTATAAACTAGAGACTGATAATTTGAGAAAGGGTGCTCGGTGTTTCGAGGGTTCGCTGAGGGTTCTTCTGAGATGTTCGGCTAGGTCTCGGTGCACCGAGTATTCGCCGAACTTTGTATTCTGGGCATTATTTGCCAGAATTTGATGTTTCTACAACTCTAAACAATTTTCTTCCTTAAGTAACTTTCCTTCATCATGGATTCTGCACAAAACCAAATAATAATATGTAGGAAAGTATAAGTAATTAATAATTAGCTAATTTAATTTAAAACCTTGGAAAACTAATATAGATTTTGAAAACTTGCTTCATACTATTGAAAGCAAACTTGAAAACTCTACTAAAATCATAAAACAGGATAAATTTGAATACTTACCTTGATATTGCAAGTTTGGAGTAGAGAATTCACCTCTGCTCTTCTTCTTTGCTCCAAGGATTTTGTGATTTTCAAAATTTAGCATGTCCAATTATTTATATGATTACAGTAAACATCCTAATTCTATTAGTATTAATATTTGAGTTCTAATCTTGTCCCTTTATTGGGATGTATTAGTTTCTTAGCCATTGGATGAAACTTCCCAGCTCTGTTAGTTCGGCTATGTCTCTATATTTGAATATTTGAATTCTAGTGAGTTTCTAACGCCTATTTTGTAAAAAAAGCTTTTAATTAGTGTTTTAAACCTAAGCCATTGATTAGAGTGTAAAAGCTTTTGCGAGATCTAAACCATTGATTCTAACTTAAGAAGTTATGATTGTGTGTGTTGCATTTAGTTTCCTAATTGGACAACCCACCAATCACAATCAGTCAAAAGTCAAATAATATGGCTATTACTAAAAATTTTAAATTAATCCCTAATTTTCTGGTATTTACACCTAAGCCCTAGATTTGGTTTGAGTTATTACAAGGATGTCCCCCCAATGTGACTTCATCCCCGTATTTACGGCTAAGGGATAAGATTATTCTATGTGTACATTATAGTTTTATGGGTTTTCAACCAATGAGGCACAATCCCCCCACTTGTTTTTTATCATGGGTAATAATCTGATGTTTTCACCAATGTGAGTAGGTCCTCAGGGAATCATACATATTCACATTCCAACAGAAGGGTATAATTATGGTTCACCATCTTCCAAACCGCACCAATGTGCCAATCCTTGGGAAAACCTCGTACCACAAGTCTGTAGAGGAAAACCCACATAGGGTTCTCTCTCAGCTTGGATGTAAACAATATGGTCCCCTCATAGGACAATAGAGTTCTACAAGTCAAATCATCTTATATGACAACCTAAACCCAGGGGTATCACATGGAGTATTAGACTGAGTATTATAGCACGATAGTCCATATGCAACTCATAGTATTCAGGTCTATTAATTTAATACAACAAACAATGCTTCATAGACATATATTCAAACAAACAAATCACATGGGCACAGTCCCATGATCTTACACTGTAAGACCCCATAGTACTCCACACCACATCTAGGTAGTTCGTAATTATCAAATCAGTTAGGAAAACAAAGTGAGCATAATCCAATTATAAGCATGAGATAACCCAAATAGAATACATACATCTCCCATATTACACACTAAACACATTTAAACATCTAAACATAGACTATTCATCAAATAATGCATTAGAGGTAAAGTAAATCCTTATCCGACAGTTCACATACAAATTATGCAAGGAAGTAAGGCAAATATCACATTTCTAACCAAAATGAAGGATAACACATCACAACCACTAATTTTAACACCCAAACATGTGCAAAATGAGGGTAAAGAACTCAAGGAAAGGTTCTAAGGTCATTTACACAAGTTTCCCAAAATCTCCTATTGCTCGACCCATTCTAGAAAAGCTAACATTCGGATTGGGGGGTAGGGGGATCATATTTTGCATAACAAGTCTACCAACTCCAAAAACATGCTAAACATGTGAGGTTGGTCATTTTATGCGTGCCCATAACTAAGTCTCATACATCGGACCAGATGAGGCACTTGGCGGGGTCCTCGGTGACCTCTCGGCTCTCCTAAAACGGCGAAAGTGTGCCAAATGGTTTGGCACCTCGGGAATTAGTCCGAATGAGTCTCAATAGACCAAAAGTGATTCTGGTTCAATTCTAAAATTGGGGCTTGAAGGGGTCTTCTCCGAATGAGTCTCAATAGACCAAAAGTGATTCTGGTTCAATTCTAAAATTGGGGCTTGAAGGGGTCTTCGGCGCACCGAAGTCAGCCGAGGCGCACCGAACAGGATTTCGGCGACATTCCCAGTGAGGTGGGAATCTGCTCTGAGATTCGGTGGACTCCTCAGCTCGCCGAAGCTCGGGATATGGTAATTTCTAGGTATTTCTGGGTGAATTTCTCAGGTAAGTTACTAATCACCTAATGGAGCTTCGAAATTGGTTTCTAGGTCAAGGGGATTAGTTCAAACCATGTATATACTCATTTCTCTCTAAATCCCAAACCCTAGAAAATTGAAATCAAACAAATCGGTTCACATAGGACATCTACAAGGTATGGGGTCTCAATAGCATGAGATTTGATCTCTAAAACATGTAATCTAACTACCAAATTCATGAGGGAAGGAAGAACACAATCAATCATGATCTTCCCCCATGATCATGACGTTGAAACACAAATAAATAACACTTGCATCGAAAGAAAACTCCACTTGGGCGTTGCCGGGTTGCATCCGAGGTCATTCCACCGTGCATTTGAGGATCTTGAAGCTTCTACTTATTCTTCTCCATGAGTTCCACAAGAGAGAAAAGAGATGATAGGGAGAGAGAGAGAGAAGAGAAAGAGATAAAATGAGGTTTATGAGACTAAGGTTTCTATTTAAAGGCTCGAAGGGCAAATTTGTAATATAAAATAGCTACAGGGGCAAAACTGGGTTTCTAGCTCTATTTTTATAAAATTGGTCACCTAATTAATTACTGAGGTTGTAAACACATTTAGGGGTCTCAAATAAATCTTCTAGGCTGCCTAAATCAACTTTTATCTTGCTAATTGATTTTGATTTCCTATTGAATTGCTAAGTTCAGTTATCTGACCCATACTGCTTCCTAAGTGTATCTGGCTGACTTGATCAATTTTAGTGACTTAAGGAATTTCTAGTGTGTCTTATAGGATTAAGGATTTTACGAGTTCCAATCCTAATTAATAAATGGAATTAAATTACCAAATTATCAAATTACTATTTTACCCTAAGTCTCTAATTAAAGTTTTTAGGGATTATCCAGGCTCTTACACACTCTCTCTCTGACTGATTACTAAAAACAAACTCTTTCACACACTTTGTAGACACATATAAGCCCTATAATATAGAGTTGGTATAGGGTTATTTTACCCAAAAAAGGACGCATAGGGTTGCACACCTAAAAAATAATTAATTAAAGCCTTACTGTTGCAAAATTTATGCGGGACCCCAGGGTCCCGCCGTAAGGTTCATACATCAAGATGGTGATTGATATGCGAGCAAAGTCCAATTGATGCCCCGAGTGAGACCTGAGGTAATTATGCAAGTAGAGATCCAAACCGGTTTGGAACAAGCAGAGCTGAAACATCAATATGGGGTAAAGGTAGCACACTACCATGGCAACTCTAGATGTTGTACAAGTTGCGAGGCAACTGACACATTTTCAAAGACTACACACAACAGAGCTAAACCCCCACAATTGGGATGCCGAACCCCCATAGTTGGGATGCCGAACCCCCATAGTTGGAATGCCAAACCCCCACAGTTGGAATGCCGAACCCACGGTGGGATGCCGAACCCCTAAAGTTGGAGTGCCGATAAAAAGATACGTCTCAAGTCATACTCGAGGGCGACCATCTGTGATGGGACAACCCCTCGAGTTCTTCAGATTTTTAGAGGTGCCCTTCATGTTCACTAAAGGCATGCATCCCAGTGGACACGTTGATATGAACTTGCATCTAAAAAGGATAGATAACCCTAGTTGGTGTGAGACGTCAACACGTTGACTTGAACTTGTATCTAAAAGGGATAGATAACCCTGGTCGGTGTGAGACATCAACACATTGATATGAACTTTCATCTAAAAGGGATAGATAACCCTAGTCGGTGTGAGAACTTGCATCTAAAAGGGATAGATAACCCTGATCAGTGTGAGATGTCGATATGAATTTACATCTCAAAGGGAAAGATACCCTGGATGATGTGGGACGTCAACTCATACTATGAATCTACATCTAAGGGGAAATATAATCCCAAACATTGTAAGACATTGATATTCCATTGCGGCGCCGGACCCTCAACGGGTAGTCGATATTCCACAGCGGAGACCGAACCCCCTCGATGGGTAGTCAATATTCCACGAAGGACACCGGATCCCCTCCACGAGTAGTCGACATAGAGATACACCTCATATTTATATAGTCTCGACAGCACTAAGGTTTGAGAACCTCGAAAGTGCTAAGACTAATACCCTCCGTCTGAGGAGAACCTTGGCGACATAGAAGGTCATCCATACATCGTCTAAAGAGAACCTCAACGACGTAGAAGGTCATCCGTACCTCTGTCTGAAGAGAACATTGATGACATAGAAAGTCACGACTTCAAAATTGCTAAGGTTTAAGAACCTCAAAAGTGCTAAGACTAGACTGCCTCGACAGCTCCAAGGCTAAAAACAACTTCTACTATATTTATTCATGATGATTGCCATCGCCTACATTTCAGTGTCATGAGTGTGACATACAAGGGGGATTTAGATATGAAAGGATTGGAGGGGTGCGATCGCAATCCTTTTGTCATGACGTGAATTACACACAATGTCATGAATCCAATGACAGATGTATAAATCATAAATATGACTTGGGATTGGACCATCTAAGAGACTGTGGTAACCGATTCATGTAACCCCAGATGAGCGTTTTAACACCGTTAAAAACGGTTTAACGGATCACTGATCGCCGTTATTTTTTTCCTAAATGCTATAAATAGTAGCTCATTTCCCAAGATTTGGGGCTGAATAATTTTAACGGGTTAGACTCCTAAAACGTGGCTCTGAAGTGTGCTCACAAATTTATAACACGTTGATCACTGTTTCCTCTAGCCTGACCCGACTCGTTCGAAACGATCGTTTTAGTTTGTTCTTTTCGTTCTTCTAAAGACGGGGTACGGTCACTTGTCGATTTAGGCTTTCGTCGATCAATAACATTAAAGTTAGTGACTCTTTCCTGAAAACATGCTTTACATTTTGGCTACTCCATTGGGGACTTGGCCTCCTACATACTGATCATCACTAGAAGAATGTTGAGGGAAAAGACTAGAACGAAAGTTGCGAGACGAGTTGGAACTTCTCTGTTCCATACTAACGAAGAGAGACATGAAGAAGACCCTCCCAACGACTTGCACGAGTTGGAAGGTGAGGAAGAGATGGATGAGCAACCCGACGATCACGACGATCGAATACAGATGATGAGGGTGCAGATAAACAAGATGGCAGATGCGCAAGCAAAGATGATGGACTTTCCGCAAACTGTGATTACTCGGGAGAGTCGTGCTTCGATTCCACCTATGACACCAACTATGGAAAGGGTTCCTACGACACTTACTATAGCACCCATCGGTAATCCTTTAAGTGCGTCACAACCAGAGTCCGTGAATAACAACGGATTTATAACTCGACAAGAGATGGTTGTAATAACCTGAATAATTTGTAAAAATAATAACTGAAAACCTTAGGGTAGAATAGTAATTTTCTTCGATTGATAAGTTAATCTAAACTTAGTAAATCTAGTTTAGGTCACTTAATATCCTTAACCACACACCGAGACACACTAGAAATCCCTAGATCATTAACTGATTAATTTAGACTGTTAAACTTAAGGGTAGTGTTAATTAGATAGCTTTAATTAGTGATCAAATTGGAATAAAATATTGTGGAAGCTCTAATCTTCCTATTAGTGTATTTTTATATTCTATATCATGTAATAGTTGTTAACTGTGGTTGGATCGTTGATCGGATTAGATCCGACCATGCGATCAAACTCGATGTGATTTTTGGGTATTGCTACTATGCATAGCAGTCCAACCCTTATGTGTTGGGAGAATGGCAAGGTTGTAATTTTTGTTCTTTGATGAGGTGTAGGGCTAGGATTATAGTTGTTACAAATCTATGGCTTAGATTTAGGCTAGAAAGTTGTTTGTCTTTAGTGGGTGTGAGGTGTAAGGTGAGGATTAGAGTGGGTATAAATGGGTGGTTTAGATTTAAGTGGTTGGGGTAGTTAGGTTTGAAGGTCTAGGATTAAAGTGGGTAGATTTGGATGGTTAGGATGAGGTTAGTGAAATGGAAGGATAAGATTGAAGTTGGAGAGATGGAGGGCTTCTTCTCTTTAGGGCTTCTTCATTTTGGGTTGGAGTTTTTGGCTTGGAAAGCTTGGAGAAGAAGGAAGGAGAAGAGGGATTAGCTCACTTTTCTAGGGCTTCTTTGGATTTTCTTGCATTCTTGTAAGGTAAGTAGATAAAGTCACCCTTAAGCTTGATTTAAAGTAGATTTAAATACATTTTCTCTTTAAATTTTTAGTTCTTGTAGGTTGGAATGTCTTAGTCTAATTTGGAATGCTTTAAAATAAATCTTAGCTTAGTATCATGTATTAGGGTTATTTGATTTTAGATTTGTGATTATGAATGTATATGTTTGGTTCCTTTTGATTTTAATGGGAGTTGAAGAATGTTAGGGTTAATCTTAATGTTAAATGTTAGTTTCATGTTTTGTTTTAAGGTTAGTTATTGTTAGATTATGGTCTATATATGTGTATGTGTTATTATCCCCTTGTTTGTATGTTATGAAATGTGAGAAACCCTTTAGTTTAGCCAGTTAGCGACGTTCGGGGGACTCTTAGGCTCGCCGAATGGGTCGCCGAACATGAATTTTGGGCCAAGGGCGGACATCTCGGCGTGCCAAAAATTCGCCGAGTATCGCCAGCCGAAAGATCTCGCCGAGCTTGAATACCTCGCCGAGATGGCTACCGAATTTGAACACCCCACCTAATAGGTTTCGGTGCACCGAAGTGTGCCCTGAAGGAGTCACTGAGACTGAACCCCCTGTTTTTGTCACCGAATCTCAGAGATGTTCGCCGAAGAGGTCGTCGAGTCAGGCTTAGGTTCGCCGAAGTGGTCGCCGAGACCTCGCCGAACCTGTTTATTTGACCTTACGTTCTAGTGTTTGTTAACTATTGTACATAAAGTGGTTTGTGGTTGAATATGTTTGTTTAGTACACTCTAATATGATTAATAAAATACTTATAATATATGCTTGAGCTAGTGAGATATGGTATGGCAACACATGAGACATGTGGTACTTAGAATAGCGTGGCGCTTGTGTCCTCTCGGTTGAAACACCGTGAAACTATGATCCGGTACTTAGAATAGTCTGCTTACTCCTATATGTATTGGGGGGATGGAAGGTCACATTGGTGATACCTCCCTAAGTAGTACGACTCGATCAAGTGTGGAACACACATAGACAGATGGTTATCTCCCATGGTGCGGGATGCATTTTAGGTATAAATCCCAATAGACATGAGGAAAGATGATAGGTGAGGGAAGTTCACATTGGTGATACCCAATAACTGAATCATGTGCATGATTAATTTATGTAAACTCCGTGTAGACAGCATTCATATTAGAATACTTGAATTAATCACATGTGATGGTTTTACGTGTTAAGTGCACAGCATATAGGATTTCATATAATTGTTGCAACTCATGCATTAAAATTATGAATTGACCTCATGCATCTCATTTCATGTAATTTGTATTTCTGGTTGTGTGAACTAGATTTATAGAGAAATGGTTTGACTTTACTTTAGTCTAGCATAATTGTGAAATTATCTTACTTACTGGCAAGTGTAGCTCATGCTTTATAGCAACCACATTTCAGGTATATTAGCTAAAGATCAAAATGAAGACCCGATGAAGACGTAGTAGTTGTCGATATTATTTGGTGTAATGTAATAGCTAGTATTTTTCTTTCAATTGGATTTCCATTGTATAAAGGTTAATTAGATTTCAACAATTCCCGGACTTGTATTACATCTATTTTCTTTCAACTGTTTACTAACTGTATTTGAATGTAGATTTCACCTTAGTATTTCTCCTTTGTATGAAATTACATATACATATTCTTGCGGCTCGGATATTTTGATATTTTAACTCCTATAGACATTAATCTTTAGGATTTTTATTTAGGTTATTACCTAAAATATTAGTACGAATTGATTTGAAAATACTAGACTAGTATAATTTTCGTTGTTTGTATAATGAGTAACTATATGGAATATTATTTAAGAATTTTTAATATCTCATAAATTACATCTTATTTAATATCCATTATATTTAGCCTGTTTTGGCTAGATATTGCTTGCCACTCCTAAGCTTTGTTTGGGGTGAAGGCTACGAATCCAAATTCTGAACCTCCAACGAGGATTTCGTTTTGGGTCGTGACAATGGTGAACCTCTTGCGACAACAGAAGGAGAAGCCTATCGAGTTCAACATCGATATCGGGCCTCCGTATCCTATGATGATTATGAAGAAACCTTATCCCAATGGATATGTGGTTCCACTTTTGATGCCGCAATACAATGGACGGACTGGTAACGCAAAGGAACATGTCACTAAGTTCACAGGTTCCATGGGAGCTTTTGCTGGTAATGATGAACTCAAGATGAAGGAGTTTTCCCAATCTCTCACAGATCGCGCTTACACTTGGTATGACAACCTCCCCATGAATGCATCCTCGATTGGGAAGAGATGAATGTGGAATTCCTACGAAATGTTTTCATTGTTGAAGAATGCATGACCTTTATGGGCTTAGGGAATGAGAAGCAGAGTTCCGGCGAAGGATTGGAGACGTAAGTGAAACGTTTTCGTGATCTCGCAACTGATTGTCGAGAGACTACTACGGAAGAGAAACTTGTGCGGATGTGTATTGACAGAAGGATGAAAGATTATCTTCTTGTATTGGAGAACGCAAGAATCGACACATTCACCCGTCTATATGAATCGGCAAGGCATATCGGGAGCACCATAAGTCTCAAAGGGGATGTCCCTTAGAAGATCAAGTCAAAGTCTACTTCGCAGACTATGATGGTGGAGAAGAAGAGACCTGCTAAGGAGGAAGCTAGTGAGACTAGAAGTCAGAAGAGAGTTCTCACTCCTGCTCCACCTCTACCTTGTACGATCAAAGACGCTTTGGTAATCTTGAAGCAGTGGGTGAAGGATGGCATAGTGACTCCGCCACCGCCACCGCCACCGCCACCGCCAAGACTTCCGGCGTCAGAAGACGATAAGAAGAGTGATACCTTCTGGCAATATCACTCTTATGTGGGTTACAAGACAAAAGATTTCTATGTCTTGAGGAAGTTGTTCCATAATAAGATCAAGAATGGACAACTAGAGCTATCAGGATCCAAGTTAGTACATGACAATCCGTTGCCTAACCATTGGAAGGAAGTTGTCAGCGCCGTTGCCCATAAAGATGCTATGGATTCCATAATTGAGTCCGATGAGGGAGCATGACCAGAAGTGAAGAGCCAGGATAACGAAGGTAGAGGATGCCTACGTTAACGCTTGGGCACCAATTCTAAGGTGGAGAAGTTCTATAATGATATGGGATTCAACGTCATAGCACGAACAGAGAAGACAGATTCTCTTGTTTCTGTTACAGCTAAGCTATGTGAACAGTGCTTTTCTATAAGCATTAACCCTAAGAAGTTTTGCCAAGAGATAGCAGGAGCTATTACTTTCTTTGATGAAGACGTAGTGGAGAACTGTCCCAGTCACAATAGGCCCTTATATTTACCTGCTACCATCAACAACATAGAGATCAAGCGAGCCTTGATCGATCCCAACTCTTCGATTAACGTTCTACCCTACAAGACTTTGCAAGCTACGGCTATTCCTTCTAAGAGAATGGTAAGACAGCCTATGGAGGTGGTGTCTTTCAATAATGAGACATGCAAGACGATGGGTCATATCACTATTGATCTAGCGGTAGGTGCTATCCGCTCGCCGATCAAGTTATATGTCATTGATGCGGATGTCTCTTACCATGTATTATTAGGAAGACCATGGCTTCATCGATATAAGACCGTTCCATCGACATATCATCAGTGCTTGAAGGCGAGTTGGCATGGCAAGAAAATCAAAGTGAAGGCTACTATTAATCCCTTTGACCAAAATGAGATTCACTACGCGGAAGGTGTCTTCATTGACGAGTTCGCGGTTGATGGTGAAACTCGAGTAGCTCCTGTCCAAGGGAAGTTTTTACCCAAATGGGAGGATTTAGTAGCTGGAAAGGAGAAATGAGTCTTCGCAGAAGAAAAGCAAGAGACTAATTGTGTAAGAGTATATTGGGAGGATGGGAATTTCTTTTACCCCTTATGAAGCTGTGAGGAGTCGAGCAGAAAACAACTCGCGATGACTCCAAAACCCGATGTCATGGTGGAGGTCCCCTCGAGCTTAACTGTTGAAGAGCTCTGGAGCAGTCCCGGCGAAACACCAAAAGCCTTGCAAGACCGATCCAAGTCCGTAGCTGAGGAGATGGAAAAAGTCGACCTGGCTGATGGAGGAGGAGCTACCAAGCATACCATTATTAGCAGTAGGCTAAGTTAAGAAGAAAGAGCCGACCTATTGATGCTCATATGTGAGTACCGAGATGTCTTTGCATGAGAATACTTGGAGATGCTGGGGCTAGATCCTAACTTGGTGGTGCACAATTTAAACGTTGATCTTGATGCAAAACTAGTCAAGCAAGCTCCCAAGGTTTTCAGGACATATATTGAATTGAAGATCAAGGAAGAGGTGTTGAAGTTACTAGAGGCAGGATTTGTAAAGCCCATACAACTGTCAAAAATAAGAACGGCAAGATACGTGGCTGCGTAGATTTTAGAGATTTGAACAAGGCATGTCCAAAGGATGAAGTTCCCTTACCGAACATGGACGTCCCGATTGACTCAACTGCGGGGAATGAGATGTTCTCGTTTATAGATGGTTATAGTGGCTATAACGAGATAAAGATGGTGGCTAAGGATGCAGAGAAGACGACGTTTCAAATGCCCATAGGTAACTTTCATTTCACAGTCATGCCTTTCGGTCTTAAAAATGCAGGTGCTACATACCAGAGGGCTAGGACTGTTATATTTCACGACATGATGAATAGAGAAGTGGAAGACTACGTGAATGACTTGGTGGTGCAATCAAAAGAGCGAGCTCATCATACATACGTCCTCCGAAGAGTATTCGAAAGATGTCACCACTACCAACTGAAGATGAATCCGACGAAGTGTGCTTTCGATGTCTCATCGGGAAAATTTCTTGGATTCCTAGTTCACATTTGTGGGATCGACATCGACCGGCCGAAGGCGGAAGCGATACAAAAAATGGTCCCTCTGAAGAGTTAGAAGGAACTGAAAAGTTTCTTGGGGAAAGTATCCTACTTGAGAATATTTATCCCAGGACTGGCAAGCAAGATACATTCGATGATGCCACTATTGAAGAAGAAAGTGAAGTATGTATGAACGCAGGAATGAGACTAAGCTTTCGACAAGTTGAAACAGGACATACCCATGTCAGCGCCGATGGAAGGCAAATCCATGAGATTATATCTTGCAGCGTCGGAACACGCGGTCGGCGGGTTACTTGCTCAAGAAGATGACAATGGAGCAGAGAGGCCGGTATACTACACAAGTCGCACTCTGAGGGGTTCTGAACTGAGATATACTAAAGCTGAGAAAGGTTGCTTAGCGTTGGTGCACGTGACGCAAAATTTCTGTCATTATTTATTGGCCCATGAAGTCGAGTTGACAACTAAATCGAATCCCATCAGATTCTTGCTATCCTCCGCGGTACTCTCAGGAAGGATCGCTAAATGGTTTCTAGTACTCTCAGAGTATGATCTGACTTGTACTACTCCCACTAAGATAAGAAGTCAAGTTGTTGTTGACTTGATGGTTGCTTTTGCTAGTGATTCTCCTGGGATGGAGAGTGATCTCAAAGACATGTTCAAAGTGGCTTCCATTACTGATCAAGAGTCTTAGACTCTACAATTCTATGGGTCCATCGTGAGAGGAGAGGGTGGCGTAGGTGTTGTGATATTATCACCTGGCGGCTTTGCCACTTCTGCAGCGTACAAATTGCAATTTCCTTGTACCAACAATTTGGCTAAGTATGAGGCCCTAGTTCTGGGGCTACTACTTACTAAGCAGATGTGAATAATAAATTTATTGGTAAAAGGAGATTCAAACCTTGTGATTAAGCATATGCTGTCACATCCCAAACTTAAGAGATCTCAAAGGAGTCCCTAAGAAATCTGAAATATGACTCTCACCCCATTCCACATGGGAGTGGTAGTCAATACATTGTTAAATAATGAAAATAAATTTGAGATATTATATAATACTGAAAATAAGTCAAAACTTAACTTATTACATCCAAAGCAAAACATAACATAGCAGCGGAAATTAAAACAAAATCCTTTAGTTTCATGCTCAATCAAACTCCTAAGTAAAAATAGCCTAACAATGGTCAATAATAAACTTTGGCATGCAAGACAACAAAATCTAGTAAAAGCCTTAATGTATTCCATAATTAGTTTCTTCGACAAAATCAGTAACTTCATCGAAACTTGGTTCCATGGCTTGGTCTCCGGAGTCTAAGTCATTCTACTCTATGATTCCTGAAATATGGTTTGCTTAAAAGCGTAAGCTACACTTTGCTAGGAAGCAAACAAGTCTAACAAGATTTATATTTGAAGTAGGGACAATGTCACTCTTTAATGGTAATCCATATAAGCAGTAAACAATAAATCATGATATACATGGTGAATATGCAATAGAGCAAGTAATGTGTACTGAATGTGATGTGAGAAATATGATATGAGTGAATATGCAAGTCTACTATATGCTGAATATGCATAGGGTTAAGTTTTAATTGTGAATGCATGATGTGCACCTATCATGTAAAATCACCAAGTGTGATCTAGCAAACAAGTCTAATATGCAATGCAAACTGTTAGATGTATTGATAACATAAGTTCCCACAAGACCGATCCTTCCTTGAGCAAGATGTCTTCTCGAACCATCCCCCCCATACAGGACCACTCTCAAAGATAAGATATTCCATGTCCGCATCTTAGTTTTAAGGGGCTTCGACCTAGAGGGCACAATTCCCCCACTTATTTTAGATCAAGGAAAAATATTCAAGGTTTCAAAAATGTGAATTATCCTCAGGGAATCATACTTATCAATAAACAACAGGAATCACTCTTTAATAGTCCATAGGACAAAAATAAGTATATTAGGATAGCTAGTCCCTTAACACAAAAGAATAATAGTCTCCTTAACTATTATGAATTCCAGATCACAATAATCTCTTAATCACCTTGAAATCCAGTAGTATGGATTCACACGCAAAGGGTTTGGCTTTTAGACCAAATCCATGGTCATGAAGTTTAATGTTGTGCAAGTAAGAATGTATTCATTAACTAAGCAAGCAAATCATGTTTACAATGTGCAATATGACTAATTAACATGCTTGAAATAATAATATTTGAGCATAAGTAATATCATAATCAGTCGAATTAGATCAAAATAGGTTAGTACATGAAATTTCAAAGCAAACAGACCAAGTTGGTCATTCTCAGCGAGCCGAGGGGTTGTCGAGTGGGTCTCGGCGAGCCGAGGAGGTCACCGAATCCCCCTTCTAGGTTTCTGGGCTTTTGGGGTTTGGTCAAATTGTCAGGCTCGACATCGTGCTCGGTGCACCGAGTGGGGTCTCGCTGACAAAACCAGGGGCTTGAAAATATCTCTGCGACGCTCAGCGCTCCGAGTGAGTTTCGGTGACAAAACTGGGGGCCTAAAAAATTTTCTGAGGGGCTTGGTGTGGTTTCGGAGAGCCAAGTGGTCCCTGAGGGTTTTCTAGGCTGGTTTGGCGTACTATTCGGCAAGCCGAGCAGGTCGCCGAACTTCGCGGTTTTGACTGTTTTGCATCCTCTTCAACTTTAAACATAAAACATGATTAAGTAACCCCCCATAACTTTGAATTCTATACAAACACGATAAATAATTACACAAATCATAACTCAAATTAAACTTACCATATCCTACCATTAAACTCAAAAATTGGTTTTGGAAACTAAGAACATACTTCATACACAAAGAAAGTGTCACGACCCAAACCAGTTTAGATCGTGGATCCTTAACCGGGTCGGATTGCGACTCTCACCCCATATTGCTATGGGAATGTCAAGCAATATAAGAACATAAGCAGAATTTAATTACACAGTTCTAATAAAATGTAATAATATAAATAATTACAATGTCCTTACTTACAAAATTTGGAAATTTAACTAACTAATCTATAGTAAATTATCCTTTAGTATTCCATCTTTAGATTCCCATTCCCAGCTCTCTTTAATGATCTACTTCCTTTAATAACCTGAAAAACAACAACATA
>JAUPMG010025203.1:0-14949 GCA_031762675.1 Pachysandra terminalis | reverse complement strand
CGATCCTAGATTCTAAGTATCCCCTCACTACAAGTCTAAAACCTCAATCGAATACCTACTCGACAAAAATAACTATTTTACATCGCCCCAAACCCAAAAGAGAGAATAGATCGCCCCCATGCATCGCATGGCCGGATCTTACTCAGACTGACGATCAGGCTGGCTGATCGACTTGACTCATGATTATCATAAACAACATGTTGTAATATTTAAATAATAATAACTGAAAAATAATCAAAATATTAAAAGGGAATTCCAACTGCACTTTTGAGCAGTTCGCATTGCTAAACTTTTCGAGTTGTTACATAATCCCTACCCAAGCCCGCCCAAATATAGGGCCGAGCTAATCGGGTCTAGCGAATCACCGAGCCCATTGCTAGCCCTAGTACGATTTTCTATAGAACGGCCTACTCACTCTCATGTTTGGTAAGTGGCCAAGGGCTTCTTGGACCATATGATCGACCTGCTTGTGGTCGAGGCCTCTAACCACAGGATCAATCGCGTCATTGACCTCTTGAAACAGTTCATTATCAATCACATACGGTAAGGGTGCCCCTGACCAACGTCCAAGTTATCTGGATGGGTTATGTAAAATCTCATAAATATTAGAATAGGAATTCCTTTAATAAATTAAAAGGGTAGGATGGTAATCTAATAGGATTATAATAGAAACCATGGACTCAACCATTTCAATTTCTATTAGGTGTCGAATCAAAATAGGGTCCAGTTTGAGCCCATTGCTCATTAACTAAACCCAAGCTAGTAAGGTAGGTTAGGTTGCACATATGATTAGTGTTAAGACTTAACCCAGTGTTTAATTAGTATAAGTACTCTTTAAACATTAGAAACCCATAGAATTTCGTGAAAAACCCTAGGAGCTGCTGGGAGGAGATTAAAACTAGTCAAAGAGATGAAAGAAGAATTAGCAAAAAGATTTTGTAGCGTACTTGTGAGGTCCTCTTCAAACTCCTTGGTTATTTAGGCCTAGGCTCATGTCTTAGCATGGTTAATAATTGAATTAACATTTCATTCATCTTCTCTACTCTATTCTATATAACCTAATCCTAATAACCATAGAACGTTGGTAAAATCATTATATCATGAAAGGTAGAACTGTAAACTAGGGTTATTAGCCTAGAAGTGATGAGATATATAAGAAGAAGATGTGAGATGATAAGTTAAACCAAATACGAAGGTAAAGAAACCCCTAAACAACCCAAGAAGGAGTTCGTAAGGTCAAACTCCTACGAAGATGCGAAATTGCCACTTCGACAGACCCCTCGGTATGCTGAAGGATCTACCGAAGGTAACATGTAGCATAGGTGGTCCTCGGGTTGGTCTGACAAGACATCCTCAGTATGCCAGGGTCCACCAAAACCCAATAGGCAGATGGCTAGTGAAAATTCGGTGAACTCCAGGGTATACCGAAGGATATGCAGAAAGCCAAACATCAGGGAAGATAAAATCAATTCCAATCTAATTAGGTCAATTGGTACCCACACCTAAAAGGAGAGGTGGATCCCACACTTTGGATTTTCTAGGCATGCCGACACCAATGCTGAAGGGTGTGCCGAGCATACCAGTCAGGACACAATGTATATAGACTTGTCAAGTAACAACTTTTGAGAGAATATAGAGGTATTCGACCAAACATTGAAAAGTTAGGTATACCCACGCCCATACCTAAAGGTCTACTTATGTCTTGAAGAGGGTGATGTCCACTAAGTTACTTATGAGGCATGAATGTTAGGTTTGTGTGAATGTGATTGAGATTAACTTCCAATGATGTATGGATATGGTTATGCACTAGAGTAATGATGGCCTTATGATGATACATCTATATGTTTATGAATAAGTATTAATGTTCACTATATATGCATATGTTTATATATACATACAATTAATACTTCAAGTGTGTAGTATACCCTGAAAGGTATGATGATTGTACTATTAGATCATGAGAATGTGTCTCATGTGGTTGTTGAATGAATCATATGTCTTTGAGCATGATATATTATGTTCGGTGTGACTTGCATTAATAAAGGAAATCAATCTACCAGAGTTGCTTTGTAACTACCTAGCCGAGTTGGTTGTGGTTGTGTTGAGTTGGCACACCTAAGTGTGCAGACTATGTGAGGTACTGATATGTATCATGTGTTGTTGAAGGTGAGGGGTTGTGTCCCCAAAAGGCCTTGAGTACTGATAAGTACTGTGGACTATGATTGGTGAGGGGATAGATCCCCAACAGGCCTAGTTGTGATCAGTGAAAGATTGAGGACTGAGCCCTATGCAGGGACTCCAAGAAACCATCAGGTGGACTTGTGCCGGTAGGTCTCATGCTAGTGATGCTCCACTGGAGAGGATCTGAGCAAATAGGCTATAAGCCCCGGATTCGTCTCGTGATAAAAAATATAGGTTTGGGGATTGTGCCCGATGGGTTGTGAGCCCCAAAAAACTACGGTACGTACGTAGAATATCTATTGTCAATAGCCCTGTATGGGGATGGTTCAAGATGACCCTTGGCGAATCGAGATTGATCTAGAGTGGGCATACACCATATGAATACTCAACATCATGCATATCATTTTCTTGCGTTTGAATTTGTGTGATTGTCTTGTGTATGAGGCAGTTGGCTTGCATGTTATCATTAAAACATCCTGCATCATATATTTGATTAGTTATGTGGACTTGCATTCATTGACAAGAACCCAGGTGGGATTGGGAGAGAATTGCATTATGTGGCTTGTACATATATATTGAATATAAATCAGATATTCTTCATTATTTCTTCAGTTATTATATGTTATTTGCTTATTTTCATGTAGAGTGTGTTTATGAGTAAATACCATGGTTTTGAAGTTCTCACTCATGCGAGCTTTAGCTCACGTTTGTTGTTTAATATTTAAGGTCCTGGATGATTACTCGGAGAGTTTAGCACGTTAGGTGCAGTTAGGTCGAAGTTTACTTGTTCCTTATGATGTAGTTGAACTCATATAACTTAATTAGTCTTAACGTAATGTTTATTAATATTTATTAGAACTATCGTTGAGTAATACTTATGTTCTATATCTCTTAGCCACCTCTAGGGACAGGCGAGAGAGTAACATGGACATTTATAAGGATGTCTAAGGGCATTTCCTAGATTGGGATGTGACAGGTTACCCCTGGCATTTCTACCATTTAGCCTAGGTGCCCCTTGACCGATACCAATACCGGTCCTGGCTATGTTCTCATTATGATCGTTTCATCTTGCAGTCGTAAATGGATCTTCTATTGGTGGAGGATTGAGCTCCCGCTGATTGTTGTTAGAAACGGACGCTACACAGCCGATGTTCTCGTTTAGCAATGAAAATGACCGATTAGATTCGTCCATCCATCTCGTGAAGAGGTTAGCCAGAGTTTAGAGCATTGCCAGCACTGACCCATCTGGGTCTCCCTGTTGAGGAACGGGATTGGATACAGACCTGAATTCAATATGTGTTTCAATTCTGGGTGGATCTTGTACCTATTAATCTCCAACTCCTACGGGCATTCACCCGTCCATTTATTCCTCTACAAGGCTAGCGCTTTTCCTTGGCATTGATATACACCTGGTCCCATCAGGTGTGCCAAAAAGAGTATGTTCCCATTGAATTCCACCGGTCGACCCTCCGCTGCTCGTTCTCAGCAGGTGGTGTCTAGGTAAGTGTGTGTGCGTGTGTGTGATGTGCGCGGCCGTGCCAAGACTTACTCTAGTCCGAGAATAAGGGTTCAACTTTTGACCCTACGCACTGATTCACACTGATTAAACCGAGTTGGTTAGAAATCAATCATGTGAACGGCCACCAAATATGCGTCCGTTCTTAGGCGATTGAAAAAGGTCGTGGTTCTTCCTATGTTATGAGTTCGTCTGATCCTTCAGATAATGTAAATGCAAATACAAATGAGAGTGTTGGATTTTAGAGAAGGGTCGACCCAATTGGCCCGACCTGTTTGGGCCGACCCGAGGTCCGTACTTAATGGGACGTCCATACTGGATTAGAGGTGTGGATGTGGAAAACTCTCTCCTAATGGGATTAGGAGATAGAGTTGTAGGTGGAGTTAATTTGAATCTTCTATACGTAGAAGACTCCTCCACCCTACCCAAAGTTACTACTCACATTTTTGGGAATCCACCCACCCATAGAGAACTCTCTCTTCTCTTCATCTCTTCTTCCTACAGAGATCTGGTTTTGCTATTAGTGTTCCATACAAAGTCCTAGGTCGATTGAGTGTGGATTCATTGTATGTGATTCTAGTAATCACATATTTCGACGTGAGACATTATCCGATTCGATAAAGATCTTCGGTTGCAGATTTGGGTTCGTGTGCATTAAGGTATGTGATCCGGGACCTTTACAACCTTCATTGGTATTAGAGCCACTATGATACGTCTTCGTTGGCTTGAGGTATGTCGAGAAACCTCGTTTAATCTAGCAAATTCGTTGTTGTTTCTGCAGACAACTGCTGCCGCGCGCGCCCCTGGGATGTTGCACCTCTGCGCGTGCCTGGACTGGTGCGCTTGCGCGCATGCCCCTGGGCTGTTGCACTTGTGGGCACACCCTTCTACGCTAGTCCTACGCGTTGGTCCTACGCACTAGGCTGTTCGAGCGCACCCCTCGGCTATTGTACCTCTGCGCGTGCCTGGGCTAGTGCGCCTGGGCACACGCCCCTGGGCTGCTGCACTTGTGCGCACACCCTTCTACGCTGGTCCTACGCGTTGATCCTATGCACTAGGCTGCCTGCGCACGCCCTGCTATGTTGGACCTGCATGCTGAGCTACCCGCACGTGCCTTGCTGCACTGGGCTACCCGCGCGCGCCATGCTGCGCTAGGCCTGCATGCGCGCCATGCTGCAGTGGACTGTCTGTGCGCCCCTTGCTGCTGGGCTACCACGTGTGCCAATTTTTGTAAGGCTATTGTGCCGGCTGCCGCGCGTGCCCCAAGCGTGGGTCTGTTGCACTGGGCTGTTAAGCGCGCCCCGATTAAATCTTGAAAGTCATATTTTTTTGAATTTTTAATGTTAAGAGTTTTGTATCATGTTTAAGAATTATTTGCATGATTATACGTGGTTAACATGCAAATAATATCATGATTTTGAGCGATTATTTTTATTTGCATGATTATATGAGGTTAACATGTAAATAATATCATGATTTAATTAAATATTTTTATTTGCATGATTATTTGAGCTTAACATGTAAATAATATCATGATTTAATTAGTTATTTTATTTACATGATTACATGAGGTTAACATGTGAATAATAGCATGATTTAATATTTTTTGTTTGCATGATTATATGAGGTTAACATGTAAATAACGTCCCAGTTGAGATTATGTTATTTCCTAGAAGGGTTTTGCATATTATGGATAAAAGTAGTATTAAAATTTTATTGTATTGATGATGATTATGTATTAGGACCTACGGTCTAGTGTGTTTTTGATTTGATAAAGAAAGAATTAATATTATTGTTTAGTCCTAGATAATGATGCAGGATTAACAATGTGTGTGCATAAGAGATATTAATTATATGTGCATTTTAATTGTAGTGATATGACCGCTTAGAGCATAGTTGTCACGACTCGAACTTAAAATAAATTCATGTGGGAATCCCTTAGGTTCAAAACGTGACTCTCACCCTATATCCCTATGGGAGTGGAAAGTAATATAAAGCCAAATCAAATAAATTAATAAAACTTAAAGAAATTACTTTTTACTGAAATTAATCAAAATAATATAAGTTTATTACATCCAAAACAATCGAGTAAGTCACAACGGAAAATAAACAAAGAAATAGCCTATTCTCATGTTTTAAATCAAATCCCTATTAACTAACTTACTACACAAATCTAAGTAAATAATCCCTATTACATATTCTACATAAATAAACAAATAAATCATAAATATATCTATTATCTTCATATTTGACTTGGTCTCCACCTTAATCACCATGGTTCTGCTGCGTACTCACTAAAGATCCTGAAATGATTGCTCAAAGGCGTCAGCTACACTTTGCTCAGTAAATAAATCAATTAAACCATATTTTAGATTGGAATAGGGTCAAAGTCACTCTCCAATGATACATCATAGACTAAAACATAATATATGCAATAACATGAATATGCAATGTGTAAGTGAATGTAATGTGAATGAAATGAATGATGGTTCAATTATTAATGAATGCAATGCATACTCATGCAACAATAAAATGGGTAATCACCAAGTGTGATCCATGCTAATACATATGCTGTGCAATCATGCATGTTGTTCAGAATTCGAGTCATGTAAGCCCCACACTAGACCAATCAATTACTGAGCAAAATGTCTTAGCGAACCATCCCCCATATTCGGGCTACTCAAATAAGATATTCTATGTGCGCATCACAGTTTTAAGGGGCTTCGACCAAGAGGGCACAATTCCCTCACTTATTTGAGGTCAGGGCAATGCAAAAATTCAAGGCGTCCAAAAATAGGATCAAAACCTCAGTGAGTCTTACATAAAGTGAATGCCAATAGAATTTCACTCGGCATCCATTACGTATAATAATACGCTATCGAGATGAAAATAATGTGGAGTATTGGGATCATCACCCTCAACATGAATAAATTGCTCTATTGATATTATCAGTCCCTCAACACATGAAAATTAGTCTATCCAGGACTTCCTCACCGTATCATGATGTTTAAATCACAATAACACTCAGTTAGATCAAAGTCTTCAACTGATGTGAAGATGTAAAGGTAAAGTCAAGCATATGACTAGCAAAATGGTCAATAATGCAATCAGGCTATGTTGTGCATGTGTAGTGATTGTGCACGTTAACTAAACATACAATTTGTGTACAATTGTGAAATAAGTCTAAGTGATCAATATGAATGTATTAAACATGGTACATGCATCATGGTATTCAAGTTAGGTTGAATCACATATATCAACATATATATTCAAATCAATCAAATAAGGTGTTCATCAATTCATGTCATAAAATAATACAATTCAACAGATAACTCATACATTGCATCAGAAATTCAATATACATGATGAAAGTCCTCAAATAACCCAACCTGGGTTGACCGGTAGGCTAACCAGCACACCGGTTGGCCACCGGCAGCCTAGGCAGGGACCAAACAAACAGGTGCGGGGTCATTGAGGCTGGCCGGTAGGCTAACCGACACACTGGTTTGCCACCAGCAGCCTAAGCAAGGGTTCCAAAAAGGTTCACAATTTGTAAGTCTAACCGGTGGGCTAACCAGCACACCAGTTCCCACTGGCAGGCTAGGCAGGGACTGTTTTTCGACATTGCAGACAAATTTAGCCACCAGTAGGCTAACCGGTACACCGACTGGCCATCGGTGGGCTAGGCAGAGGCTAACAAACAAGGAGGGAGATTCGGCAGGCTAACCGGTACACCGGTTGGTCTGCCGGATGTCCACTGGGTGAACCGGCACACCGGTAAGCTATCGGTTTGCCCAGAAATAGCAAATCACCACGAATTTCATACTTAGAGTAATGTTTAACAAAAGTATCCTTCTTACACAACTATTAAAATCAATTCCGCATCAAACCCAATCAAAATATCAACTTACCTTCACCGGGATGATTATGCTTTAAAAGTATAAGTTTTTAAATAAAGTAACTTGTTCTTCAATTTGAAATAGTGTGCTATGTCATATTCACTGAATATGGCATCTCACCTATATCCAAATCAAAAATAAAGAATAATTGAGATACTTACCTTGGCTGGTCATTTGGATGCTTCTTCTCAGTTGAATTTCTGAACTTGGTCTTCTTCTTTTTGAAGTTCCAGCAGATTCGACCTCTCTCTCTCTCTCTCTCTCTCTCTCTCTCTCTCTCTCTCAGAATATAGTCACACGTCCACCTCTAGTGTTTATATAGTTTTCTTATTAGTTTCTCTCTCTCTTAGAATATAGTCACACGTCCACCTCTAGTGTTTATATAGTTTTCCTATTAGTTTCCTAGTTGGTTTATGAGTTGTTATTTCAATTGGATTATATTTGAGTTTATAGCCCTTAGATTAGAGTAGTTTAATTACAACCTTTCGATTAAAGTGTTATAGATCTAGTAGGATTCAATCATTGGTGTTAGCTAACCTTATCCTAAATAGATTTAAAGTCTTTTACTTCTAATCCTAACCATTGGATTAGTCTAAGTGTTCCTATAAAATCCTAACAATTGATTAATAGGTGTTCTAATCTTAATAGGATTACTTATTTAATCTAGTTCCCTATTGGTTTAGGATTAGTTGTTAATTCTAATTAATCCTAGCCATTTAATGTAGATTAAATGTTCCTGCGAAATCTCAGTCTTAGATTAATATCCTAGTCTTACTTAAATTAGTCTTTTATTACCTTATCTAATGTGGAATCCTAATACAACTAGTAGGCTTCATTTTTAAGCTGTTTGGGACTCCTAGTCAAACTCTAAGTCAAGTTTTCTAGAAGGCTTTTAATTAAAACAAATTTAATATGTTTTAAGTTTAAATTGTTGGTCTGAGCCTTAAGCCCAATAAGTTAATTAATTAATTAAGGTCCTTACTTAATCACTTAAGCCCAATTAAGGTTTATAAGCCCAATTCTTTTTAATTAAGTCCAAGACTCATTAATTAAGCCCAACACTAAATTAATTAAGACTTAAACTATATAATATGTTTTAATGTGTGTTTATACAAGGTTTTATATAATAATATAGATTAAGGTAATATGTAGTTATTATATAAGTGTTTTTTAAAAAATATAGTTTATTTTAGAATCCTGTTAATTTACTATTATACCCTTATATAAAAAGAGTTTTCTATTTCAGTTTTTCGTGTTGTTACAATAGTAGCTGACCTAAACAAGGATGAGAAACTAGATGGTAAGAACTATGATATATGGCATAGGAACATCCAATATCTCCTCGATGAGTCCGAGGCCCTAGAGACTTTATCATATAGCCTAGTTTATCCTAAGGAGGGGAACACTGCCTAGCATCGTAGAGATATAGAGGCCTATCAGGCTTGGACCAAAAAGGATCACTGTGCACGCTTTACTATCTTGAGTAGTATGCACGCTTTACTATCTTGAGTAGTATGCACAATGATCTTATTGATGAATTTAAGGTCTACAAGACTACACTTGAGATGTGGAACGCACTAAAACTCGCATTCGCTGGTACCATGGCTACCAGATTACGTGCAATGGCAATAAAATTTAAGACATATAGCACCCATCGTGAGCATGGTTGAGCATCTTAGGAAGATATCATCTATGATACGAGATCTGAAAACCGCAAGGAATTGCCTGACAGATGAGCAACAAATTCTCGTTGTTTTGAGATCCCTACTTGACTCGTGGGAGCATATGAGGCTCGTCATGATGCACAATGAGAACATTAAAACGTTCAACAATTTGTCACATCATCTTAAGCTAGAGGCAGAGCATCAGACCATAAGGTCTAACAACACTACATTCTTAGCCAAATCGACGAAGCGTAATACAATTGGGTCTAGGCGTACAGATAATGCACCTCAATAGACGAAAAAAACTGAGAAAGCGCCTAAGGCAAGCAAAGGTAGCATGCGCCCTAGAGAGGGAAGCGTGGAGGAAACAGAAACATATCCAAAGTGATCTGTTATAGCAAGTATAGATACTTAGACTATTTTTTCCGTTATTTTCAATAAAGATTGTGTTTCCATTTCTTTAAAGCCGGTTTTATATGGTAGGGGATTTATTTTTGATAGTCTGTTTAACCTTGATATTTATAATTCAAGTGATGCAAATTTGGTTTCTAATTTGACTTTTCATTTTGATGATGTCATTATTTCCGATTCGTTAAGATGGCATGCTAGACTAGGCCACATAGGGCTAGAGAGGATAAACCGATTGGCTAAAGTAGATCTACTAGGATCGCTTACCAATGTTAGTTTACCCGATTGTGAGCATTGTTTAGCCGGTAAGTCATGTAGGAAACCATTTGGTAAGGCAGTGAGAGCAAACGTTCCTTTAGAGTTAGTCCAATCTGACATATGTGGACCAATCAATGTTAGGAACCGTCACGGAGAGGCCTATTTCATCACATTCATCAATGATTATATGCGATACGGTTATTAGTACTTGATTTTCCACAAGTTGGAAGCATTAGACTGCTTTAGACGCATTGTGGCAGAAGTCGAGAACCAATTAGATCAACACATGATGTGTCTCCGAACCGATAGTGGACACGAGAATTTATCTGATATGTTTCTAGAGTTACGTGAAGAAAAGAGAATTCGTAAGCAATTGACGATCCCAAGCACACCTCAGCAGAATGGTGTCACAGTGGTGAGGTCAATGATGGCGCATGCGTCCCTACCCACTAGATTTTGGGGAGACGCACTTATGACTACAGCCTACATCTTAAACCATGTCCCTGTGAAGTCAGTTCCTAGCACACCATACTAGTTATGAACAGGAAGAGCGCCTGACCTAACCCACATGAGGCCATGGGGATCTATAGGTTATGCTCATGTGCCCACTAGAGAGTAAAGCTAGACAAGAGAGACGTTAAGTGCATCTTTGTGAGATACTCAGAGCACTTTAAGGGCTACGTCTTTTTCCGTGAACAAACCGACAGGGGACTTTAGTCATGTGATGTGGATTTCATCGATGATGATTTCCTAAGCAGGAAGAGATCAAGGATGAATTTGGAGCTCTTCGAGATGAATGAACCAGAGTTGGATCAACGGAGATCACCTCATATCCAAACACCACTGAGAACGTCGATTCTCAACAGCGTCCTATGGATTCTACGGATGTTATGGACAGTGGGACTGGATTACCACCCAATGGGAGTGTAATAACCCAATTCGTTTAGGGAGTTTAGCGCAATTAGTTAAAAGGTTTAAGTGTAATTAGTTAGAAAATATGGACTAATTTAAAATATTTTAGTAATAGCTAGTTAGTTTACTTTGACCAATTGTGATTGGAGGGTGCACAATAGATTATCAAGAATGCATCACACAGAATCATAATCTCAAAGTTAAACCAATGGATACGATTTCGCAGGAACAATTAATCTAGATTAAGGGTCAATATTAAAAGACAAAAAGGACTTAACTTAGATAAGGATAAGAAAGATAAGAGCCTAATCTAATTAGGATAGGTAAGATAAAATCCTAATCTAAAAAGGATAGAAGGGAGCTAACGTTTAAGTTGTACTAGAACTTGTAATTCCTAACCAATGGTGTAGATTAACTTAATAAAATCTAAGGGCTGCGACTAGAGACTTAATCCTAATTAAACTTTAACTCTAAAAAAATTACGAGACAGTTTAAACCTCTATATAAACACTGGTTTAGTCATCCAAACCATTAAACCAAAATCTGGGTTGATAGCTAGAGCTAAGGAAGAAGAAGATGCATTTCAAACGTGAACTGGGTTGAAGAAAAGGAAGATTCAATGCGTCGAGCAAGGTAAGTAACTTCAATTTAGTTTATATTTTTTATTTGAATTCGGTGATATGCCATATTTAAAGAATATGACAAGCCACATTGAATTCAATTCAATAAACAAACTATTTTGCACAAAAACTTGATTTTTCTAAAACTGATCTTTCCAAGAAAGGTAAGATATGATTTTGATTGGGTTAGTTTCGGAATTGCTTTTAAACATGAGTCTCTGTAGAAGAAAATTGCTAAAAAAAGTTACAATTTGAAATTCGTGCTAAATTACAATTTTTGGTCTACCGGACACCCCCTATTTGATGTTTGAGTACTATTTAGGCTACCGGTGGCCATGAGTGTCTGAGATTGGGAAAATCAAGCCCTTGCCTAGCCTACTGGTGGCCAGCCGGTGTGCCGGTTAGCCTACCGGTGGCTACCCTTAAGAATTTAGGGAAAATCAGTCTCTGTCTAGGCTGTCGGATGACCAACCGGTGTGCCAGTTAGCCTGCCGGCCAGCCTTAGATCCTGCACCCAGTTAATTTGGACCCTGCCTAGGCTGTCGGTGGCCAACCGGTGTGCCGGTTAGCCTACCAGCCAGCCCTAAGGCCCTGAAAATGATGTGTTTGGACCCTGCCAAAGCTGACGTCTTATGACACTATTTCAGGTAATTTAGATGGGGAATATAATGATAATAGAGAACAAGATGAATACCCTTTTAATGAATTTGCTGGAGTTGATCAAAGCGTGGAGTGATTTTTGCGTGAAGTTTTTGCTATCGGATTTACTGTTTTATTTCTTAGATTAGATATGATGTATAGGGCTAGGGATTTGATTTAAACTTGGAATAGGATGTAATTATTTTCTTTTCTGCTACCTTCTTAAGTGTTTTGGATGTAATAGATAGGTTATATTTCACTTATTTTTCAGTAAAGTAGTTTCTTTTAAAGTTTATTAAATTTCAGTACTGTGGCTCAATATTGATTGGCACTCCCGATTCCGATTAGGGTGAGAATCGCGGTTCGAACATAAGGGTTCTTACGAGAATTTTCTTAGGTTTGGGTCGTGACAAAGTTGGTATCAGAGCCTAAGTTTTCAAGTTTTAAATCAAATTTCAAAGTTTTTGATTGCCGATGTTTTGAAAGTTTTCAAGGTAATGATATTTCAAACTTTTTTGGGTGTTGTATGAACTAAATGATTTTTCTGGAAAATTAATTCATGATAAGACTTGGATGTTGTTTCTTCTTTCTACAGGTACTTAAGTTGATAATTCGATGGCCAGAAGAAGAATGGGTGGTAGTGTGGATACAAGTGTGCCGTCAACGAGTCGTGATGACAACCAGAACCCGCAACTGGTTGGGATCTTTCAAGCAATGGGGCAGATGGCCAACATGATGCAGCAACAACAAGCTCAAGCCCAAGCACAAGCACAAGCAGAAGCACAAGCCACAGCACAAGCACAAGCAACGTATCACTACCAGCAAACTGATTCTTAGAAAAATATAAAGAGTATTAAGAAGTTTAAGAAATTGGGACCAAATGTCTTCAAGGACACGACGGATCCGATGGAGGTGCAAGCTTGGATCGATTCAATGGAGCATATCTTTGACGTAATGGAGATAGAATACATAGAGATGGTTCGATTTGCTACCTTTATGATTGAAGACGAGGCGAGGCGAGACGATGGTGAAAATTGCGTATGTTTACACATGGGAGGATTTCAAGGTAAAGTTTTATTTGGAGCATCTTCCAAGGACTGTGAGAAGGGAGAAGGAGTTGGAGTTTATGAAATTGGAGCAAGGGACCACGACTGTACCAGAATATGCGGCGAAGTTTACTGAGTTATCTCAGCTCGCCCCTTATGCGGTTGATGGTGAAGAGAAGAAAGCTTTCAGATTTGAAAGTGGACTGAGGCCAAGCATCAAAAGCCGACTAATTGTGAGGGAATTCACGAAGTACCATCAAGTAGTGGACCATCAAGTAGTGGACTGTGCACGTAAGATCGAGAAGGATACGACGGAATACCGGAAGGTACAAGATCAAAGGGCGAAGAACAACTTTAGACCTGGAAATTTCAGAGGCAACCCAACTGATGCTCAAAAACGGCAAACAACACAAGGACCAACCAGCACTTCAGCACTTCAGGCCCCGATCATGAGATGCTTCAATTGCGGACGATTGGGACACCATATAAAGGACTACCAACTGCCTAAGAATCCCCAATCGCAATAGTAGTTCGTGCCAAGACCACACTACCAACAGAACCCCAGACCGGTACAGCAGCAAGCTCAGCCGAAAGGAGCTAAGAATTGAGCCCCACAGCAGCAACCGACTCAACCGGGCAAGGTATTTGCCTTAGAGTCACAGTAGAATGAGGTTATGAAAGGTACGGTTCAAATCTCTCATGTCTTAGCCAAGGTTCTTTTCAATACGGGAGCGTCACACACTTTTATAGCCCTTTCACTTGTAAATTGCCAAGGTTTACCTTTGAAGGAGTTAAAGAAGAGTCTTGTAGTGACCAACCCGGTTGGTGGGACAGCACACTTAGGCAAGGTATGTGAGTCTTGTTTATTAACCGTAGGTGGGATCACCACACCATTCGACCTAATTGTCTTGGATATGAACAATTTTAATGTAATATTGGCTATTGATTGGCTAATTGCACATCATGTGCAAATAGACTGCCATAACCAATGAATTCACTTTAAAACACCTAAGGCTTGATTGTAAGGATAGATGGATCCAAATCTAGGATGTCAAACTACTTGGCATGCTTAGATTTTTGGTCTATAGATGAGCTGAGAAATTGGGAACAAATTCTTCTTGTGTGTCAATTTGGAAGCATTTTCCAAGACATACCGGGATTACCTCCCAAGAGAGAAGTAGAGTTTTGTACAAACTTGTCAGCCGAAGCGAACCATATTGCATTGCTGACCTACCGTATAACACCAACCGAACTGAACGAGTTAAGAAACCAGCTGGACGACCTACTTGCCTTAAAGTTAATCAGACCAAGCTCGTCCCCATGGGGAGCACCCGTACTATTCGTAAAGAAGAAAGACGGACCCCTATGACTGTGCATTGATTACCGAAAGCTGAACCAAGTAACAGTGAATAACAAGTACCCACTGCCACAGATTGAGGATTTGTTTGACCAACTGAAAGGGGCTACATACTTTTCAAAAATAGACCTCAGAACCGAGTACCATCAGCTACTGATCAAAGAGGAGGACATTCCGAAAATAGCATTTCGGACGAGATATGGCCACTTTGAGTTCGTCGTCATGCCGTTTGGTTTGACTAACACACCAGCAACATTCATGGACATGATGCAACGGATTTTCAGACCCTACCTTGACAAGTTTGTAGTTGTGTTCGTGCATGATATTTTAGTTTACTCTCAAACCATGATGGAGCACAAGGAACATCTGAAACTCACCTTACAGACTTTGGCAGATCACAATTTGTATGCCAAATTCTCTAAGTGTGAATTCTGGAGAGAGGAGGTTAA
>JAUPMG010025192.1:0-14949 GCA_031762675.1 Pachysandra terminalis | reverse complement strand
GGGAGCACGTGTATCTCGACAAGTTACATGTGTTTGACCTATCTCTCAGTCAGTTGGACCTTCCGTGCAAAATATGACCTCCCCCCCAATCCGAGAATCAGTTTTAGGAGATTTAGCCGAGCAATGGGTGTTTTCGGGAAACGATGTAAGCGTGACCCCCGAACCCACCTATTCATTCAAGACCATCATAATACACATGCGGAAATTCGAGCGGGAGCTAATGGAGTCTTGTAGCCCCCCCTCAATTCAAATTTATGTATATCAAACCTTTAAATATTGAATAAATGGGCCGAGCCAAGGGTGATTTCGGGAAACGATGTAAGCGTGGCCCCCGAACCCTCTCATTGGCTCCATGCCATCAAGTTACGCATGCGGGAATCCAATTGGGGCTGAACAAAACCAGTTGCCCCTCCAGTTGAGAATATAGGTGTTTGAGACCTTGTATTATTAAGGCATGATAATAATGACTTAAAGATGTTTTCATTAAATTATGAATGGAATGCCTTGTTTGTGATTTTACCCTTCTTTTACAAGATGGAATGTTCATTTGAATATTTCACAATAGTGCCTAGGTATGGGTAACTGGGTAGAAGTAGTTTCATATATTACAACTGCTAGTTAGTAGGATTATATTTTCATATGCTAGTTAGTAGGATTATATTTTCATATGCTAGTTAATAGGATTTGATGTTTATGCTTACATGTAAGTAGGATATGGGACTGTGCCCATATGAATGAGTGTTTGAATATATGCCTATGAATCACTTGAGGTGTTGCATTAATAATTGGAAGGACTTGAATATGGAAGTCGCCTTATTCTAGCTGTAATGCATATAGGATGTGTTGAATTAATAATTAGTTATAGACTTTGATTCATGAAAAATTGGTGAATTTAGCATGTTAATCTTGAATTGAAGTTTGGGTTTACTTAGTTTATGATGGTGTAATTCGTAATTGTTCTATTTAAGAATGTCAATTTTGAATGTAAGGAAGTTTGGGTACAAATCCCAAGTGAAAAACCAAACTTTGGGCTGAGATTGCCTGCTCGACAACTGCCGAGGTCACTTACTGAGCAGAGAAAACTCTCGGGCTTTGCTACCGAGACTCGACAGCTGCCGAGGATCCTCAACAGGTAGCTTGGTAGCTATCGAGCACCTGCTAAGCTCCAAATGATTTGATATTTCATGGGAAGCCCCATGAGGGTATTTATAGCGTGTGTGTGGTTTTGGTTTGTGTGCAAAATATTTGTATAAGATTTTGTGCATCAAATTGTGTAAAGTGCCTAGTTTTCAATATGAACTGATTATGTATGTGTGATATTATATATGAGAGTGATTCTTAAATGATTGTAACATGTTATATTCTATGTGGTATGAAGTTAGGGTGTACATTGATTCTTGTTTGGTAAATTGTTGTGTGTGTGGTATGTGGTTCCTACATATGTGTTTTCTGAATTGTGTGTATTTTAGAGTAATGCTAGAGGCACTCACTGTGATCCTTGTTTTGTGTGTAACACAAGATGCAGGGGCTGATTGTTGCGTGAAGGTGAATTTCCTACCTCGGGTATATCTTGAAAGGAAATAGGGTAGATTTCCTGCCGAGGGTACCATCCCTTGAAAGGAAATAGGGCAGATTTTCTACCTACGGTACCATCCCCTGAAAGGAAAGAGGACGGATTTCCTACATAGGGTACCATCCCCTGAAAGGAAAGAGGGCAGATTTCTTGCCTAGGGTGCCATCTCTTGAAAGGAAAGAGGGCGGATTTCCTACCTAAGGTACCATCCCCTGAAAGGAAAGAGGACGGACTTCCTGCCTTGGGTATTATCTCCTGAAATGAAAGAGGGTGACATTTCTATCTTGGGTTGTATTCCCTAAAAGAAATAAACATCGACAATGTTTGGTTGTGTTGGTAGATTCCGGACAATGTTTGGTTGTGTCGACAGATATGGATAGTGGTTTGGTTTTGTTTGCAGATTCTGGATAGTGTTTTCAACATATATGTGGTTGGCATTCATGGTTGGCCTTGGCTTAACTACCCTTGCATATTTGCATCATTTCGTTCATCATAAGCATTGCATCATACCTCATTGCATGTATTCTGTATGCGTTTGATTGGTGAGCATCCGCATGATTGTTGTGTTCATTTGCACGATTTGCATTGCATTATCTGTGACTGTAGTATGAACTTGAGTATCCTCGGTGAAATGAAAATTGAATGTGAATATCAAAATTATGAGTAGAAGTAGTTTGATGATAATTATTTACCAAACTGGAAAGTTGTTATGTCTGTGGCTAATTGTGTTGTGTGAATGGTGTGACCAGTGACAAGGGGATTGTCAATGTCTTGATGTTTCCATGGTAGTTGGTAATCTCGGAAATTTTGAATCATATCATGATGGGATCATGAGTGTTGGGTGTGATTTTGAATGAGGTAAGTATTGCAATAAATGATAGTTATGTGATTCATGAGAATGTCATGAAAAGACTAGGATTGAGATGGATTTGTATAGTGTGTGTTTATAGATGGTAGTTTGACATGCTTCTGTAGAATTGCCTATATGCATAATAAGAACCCTGGTAGTGATTTACTTAAATGTTTTGTGGAAAATTGCATGAATGAACTTGTTTTATTATATGTCTATGAAAGTATCTACTGTTGTTGCTTAGGAATTTTCCTATTGAGGTCCCAAGCTCATCCCTATGTTGAAACAGGTGATCTTTCCGTATGAAGTGGATAGCGATGGATGATCATTGGTAGGCTAAGAGTAAGACTAGAAACACTATACCAGATGGGGTTGCTGATAGGGAACTTTAGATTTGTTAGGTTTGGTTTTGACCCAATTTGGGTAAGGACAATGTTGAATTTCATGTGAATTCAATAATTGGTTTTATTTGGATTCTTTTATGTTGGTTGTTTTTCTTCAAGGTTTTAATTTCATCAGACTTCAGCCGGTTTGATTTAGTTATGCTCTGTGGAACCATGGGATTGGTTATGTATATGTTGGGTTTGGTAGCCGCATCCTATTGTGGATCCGATGGTCATTCCCTTATGAGTCCTCGAGATCATACATCTCAGATTTCGGACGTGACAACAAGCATCATTATATCATTTAATTTTGTTGGATTTTAGAGATGGGTTTACCTAGTTGGCCCGATCCAAGGTCTCCACCTAGTGGGACGTCCATACATGATTAGAAGTGTGGATGTGGACAACTCTCTCCTAATGGGATTAGGAAGTAGAGTCCTAGGTGGAGTTGAGTTGACTCTTCTATATGTAGAAGACTCCTCCTCCCTACCTATAAGTTACTATTCACATTTTTGGGAGTCCACCCCTTAAGAACTCTCTCTTCTCTTCATCTCTTCTTCCTATAGACATTTGGATTTCCTATTGGGGTTCCATACAAAGCCCTAGGTCGATTGAGTGTGGGTTGAATATATGTGGTTCTAGTAATCATATATTCTGACATGTGACGTTATTCAGTTTGATAGAGATCTTCCGTTGTAGATTTGGGTTTGTGTGGATCATGGTACGTGATCCAGATAGTTTACAACCTTCATTGGTGTCAGAGCTACTGTGATACATCTTCGTTTGATTGAGGTATGTTGATAAACCTCGTGAAATCTGCAACTGAGTTAATTGTTTTTGCAGAAATCCACATCTGCACGTGTGTGGGCGCATGGGTTGTTGCGCCCATGCATGAACCCCTTGCTATTGGGCTGTTGTGCCTGTGCGCGCGCCCCCTGCAGCAAGGCTGCTATGCTAGAGCCATCCGTGCGGAGCTGCACGCTGGATCTGCGTTCGGTCTGCCTGCGCACGGCCTGTTGTGCTGGGTTGCCTGTGCGCAGTTGCGCGCTAGGCTGCCTGTACAGGGTTGCGCGCTAGGCCTGCAAGGCCTAGGACTGGAGGTGGTGTGTCATGACTTGAGAATTTTAAGGAACTGGCACCACCATCCTTTGATGGTAGAGGGGAGCCTATGTGGGCTCAAGACTGGATGAAGGAACTGGAGAAGATGTTCCGGGCCATTGACTTTCTGACAGCTAAGAAAGTTTGACTGGTTGCATTCAAGCTTAAAGGGGAAGCCTATCATTGGTGGGAAATGTTGGAGAGGGCCCAGGGGAAATGAATGAATGGGAGGAGTTTAAGAGACATGTCAATAAGATATACTTTTCGAGCAGTTACAAACGTCATAAGGCTGCGGAATTTCTCAAACTGGAACAAGGATCCTATACAGTGGGCCAGTATGAGGATCAGTTCATGTTGCTCTCTCTCTTTGCACCTCATGCGGTGGCCAATAAGGAAAATGATGCTAAGTTCAAAGAACGACTGAGATCAGCCATTAGGTCTAAGTTCGTTTCCCATGGCTTCAGGACTTATGCACAGGTCCTAGATTGTGCCCGTAGAGTTGAAAGGGAAAACGATCAGTATGCTTAGCAGAGGGATACTTCCAGGATGGACCAGGGAAGGTTCTAGTCTCATCAGCAGAGAGAAGGTCAAGGACAAGGGACAGATCGTTGACCACTGTCTAAAGGGCAAGTCCATGCCTTAACGTACGGAACATTCCCGAGGGATGATGAGGCCACAAATGCAGTGGTAGAGGGTACACTTACTATCTTTCATTCCCTTGCCAATGTATTGTTTGACTCGGGTGCCACACACTCATTCATTTCAATACATGTTATGGATGCCTTGGGTCGTAGATCATCTGTTATATGGGAACCTTTACTTATTACAAACCCAGTTGGGGGATAGTTACACTTGACTGTATATGTCTGGACTGTGTAGTGAGGGTAGAAGATCTCAATCTAGAAGTTGACTTGGATGTGCTAACCATGTCAAGCTTCGACATCGTCTTGGGCATGGATTGGCTAGCTTCCTATCATGCCAAGGTAGACTGTTTTGAGAAAGCATTCATTTTTGGAACTCCTAAAATGAAGAGCATAAAGATTTTGGGAAACAAAAAGGATGCCTATCAGGCGGAATACTTAGGCTTATTGGAGGAGAATAAGGAAGAGTCCATAGAAGAGATTCCTATAGTCAAGGACTTTTCCATGGTATTCCAAGAGATACCGGGACTACCGCCTTTAAGAGAGGTAGAGTTCTGCATTGAGTTGGTGCCGGGCACTACTCCAATTTCATTGGCTACCTACCGCATGAAACTGATGGAATTGCGAGAGCTCAAGGAACAACTAGAAGAACTGATGAGGATGGGATTCATTAGGCCAAGTGTCTCACCGTGGGGAGCACCAGCCATATTTGTTAAGAAGAAAGATGGTTCTATGCGGTTGTGCATTGTCTATCGACAACTGAATAGAGTCACTATCAAGAACAAATATCCCTTGCCTAGAATAGATGATCTCTTCGATCAATTAAGAGGGGCCCGATACTTTTCCAAGAATGACTTAACGTTGGGATATCACCAACTAAGGATAAGAGAGTGTGACATACATAAGACAACATTCAAGACCAGATACAGACACTATGAATTTGTGGTGATGCCGCTTGGATTGACTAATGCTCCTGCTGTTTTTATGGTTATGACGCACAGAGTGTTCAGACCATACTTTGACCAGTTTGGGGTGATTTTTGTTGATGATATACTCATATACTATAACAAAAGGGAGGAACAAGAAGCATCTAAGTGTGGTATTGATGACAGTCGTAGAACACCAACTTTATGCCAAATTCAACAAGTGTGACTTCTGGAAGGATAAAGTCAAGTTTTTGGGGGCATGTAGTGTCTAGATCCGGATTTTCAATTGACCCTACTATGGTGGAAGCTGTACTGAGTTGAGAGAGGCCTAAGAATGTGGCTGGAATATGAAGCTTCCTAGGATTAGTAGAATATTATAGGAGATTCATTGAGGGATTCTCCAAGATTTCTGCCCCTATGACTAATTTGACTAAGAAAGAAGTCAAATTCAGTTGGGATGACAAATGTGAGGCATCATTTGAGGAATTGAAGAAGAAACTTACTTTAGCTCCCATGTTAGTGATTCCAGTTAGCGGGGAGCAACTATGGGTTTACATAGATGCTTCATTGATGGGTTTAGGATACGTTCTTATGCAAGAAGGACAAATGGTGGCTTATGCATCTAGGCAACTCAAAGTCCCTGAGTGCAACTACCCTACTCATGACTTGGAGTTAGCCGCTATAGATTTCAGACTGAAGTTGTGGAAACAATACTTGTATGGAGAAGACTTTGAACTCTTTACCGACTACAAGAGTTTGAATTATCTGTTCACCTAGAAGGAGATGAACATGAGATAGTGAAGGTGGATGGAGTTAGTCCATGAATATGTGACTTGCTTCAATACCATCCGGGGAAAGCAAATGTGGCTGTGGATGTTTTGAGCAGAAAATTGATAAGGAGTACATTATCGTGTTTGATAAGGTAGGAACAGAGTTTGGTGGAAGCATTTAGTGCTTTGAATAGAAGGACCAATGGGGAAAGGAGTGATGGATTTTTGCCCAACCTTGTGAGTAGACTATCCTTGTTGGATAGAATTGATGAAGGAAAGAAGCTAGACCAGAATCTACATTTATGGGCAGTAGATAAGACAAAACCGAACTGGTCGGTACAATCGGATAGAGTGTTAAGATTCAGGGGTAGACTTTGTGTTCCCATTGAGGAATCAGTTCAGAATGAAATTTTGAAAAAGGCACATAAGTCTAGATATTTTATTCATCCGAGTGGTACTAAGATGTACCGTGACTTAAGGAGAATATATTGGTAGTCCGGGATGAAAAGAGACATAGCTAAGTTTGTAGCTAAATGCCTCACTTCCCAACAGGTTAAGACTAAACATATGAAGACAACCTGGATTGCTTCATCCATTACCTATCTCGTAATGGAAATAGGAGAATGTGACTATGGATTTCATGGTGGGATTTCCTAAGTCCAAGACTGGGAGTGACTCAATCTGGGTGATTGTGGACAAATTGACTAAGTCAGCTCTCTTCTTACCTGTAAGGATTACAACTTCTAGAGATGAAATGGCGCGACTGTATGTCAAGGAGATCGTAAGATTACACGGGGTGTCGGCTAGCATTGTATCTGACAGAGATACTGGATTTACGTATGAGTTTTGGGTAAGTTTACACAAGGCATTGGGCACATAACTGGATTTTAGTATTGCCATCCATCAATAGACGGATAGAAAAACGAGACCGTTAATAAGATACTTGAGGACATGCTTAGAGCTTGTGTAATGAAATTCAAGGAGAGTTGGAGTGATCATCTTCCTTTAGCAGAATTTTCTTACAATAACAACTATTAGTCGAGTATTAGAATGGCACCGTTTGAGACACTATACAGAAGTTCATGTAGGTCACCCATGTGTTGGACGGACGTGGGAGAGAGTAGTGTACTTGGTCCAGAAGTCATCAGAGACTACTGAGAAGGTGAAATCGATTAGAGCACAATTACTAGCAGCCCAGAATCGTCAAAAGAGCTATGCAGATCGTAGAAGGCGAGAGTTGTAGTTCGAAATTGGTGACCATGTGTTTCTAAAGATTTCACCGATGAAGGGAGTGATGAGGTTTGGTAAGAAAGGATAACTCGCACCTAGATTTTTCGGACCATTCAATATATTGGAACGCTTGGGAGTTGTTGCCTACCGTCTTGCGTTACCACCTCAGTTGGGCCCAGTTCATAATGTCTTCCATGTGTCGATGTTAAGGAAGTATGAACCAGACTTGTCAAATGTTCTAGATTGGACGGAACTACCACTTAGAGAGGATGTGTCTTGTGAAGAATCACCAGTGAGGATTATGGATAGGAAAGAATAGATTTTAAGGACGAAGATCATCTCACTTGTGAAGGTGCATTGGAATCACCATAATGAAGCCGAAGCATCATGGGAGTTGAAATCTAAGATTCAAAAGCGATATCCAGCATTATTTTTGAATCAAGGTACGTAAAATTTCGGGACTTACTTCTTTTAAGGGAGGTAGACTGTAGTGAGCATGACCCTAATCTTATTTGAGTGATTAAATCCTATTTAATCATCTCAATAAACGTTGGAATTTAATTGAAAGGAATTAGTTGATTTGTATTATTTTGCAATTTAGATTAAATATTGGGGAAACTTATGAGATTTGATGAATTTTAGAAGATTTGGGCTTGGGCCCCAAAGTATGAGTTGGACCGGACCATGGGCTCGTTAATTGGCCCACGTTGGAGAGGTAAGGTTATTTCAGCCATTTCATCCTGTTTGAATTCAACATCTTGTGTAAAGGGAAAGTTTCCCACTAACGATCCAACTCTTCCGAATAGGAACGTGGGTGTAAGGAAACTTCCAACTTTGGGAATACACGATCAAGGAAAGGGAGGGAAAAGAGAGAGAGTTGTTGGTTTTGCAAAAGAAGAGAAGAGAAAGGAGAAAGAAGAAAGGGAGAAGAAGAAAAGGGGCTAAGGAAGGAGAACACTAGAAAAAGGCTAGTGTTTTTCCTTGCTAAATTTCATGCCCCGAAACCCGTGACATGAATCCCTATATGGGCGGCACAGATCTCGAAGTGAGACCTTCGGGTTCTAGCCAAGGAACGCAGATTGCCATCATTCATAAGTAATAAAAGTAAATAGAATACTCTTATTAAACAGAGTGCGGAAGCTAATCAACTCAAATATAATCATCAAAACCAGTCAATGACTTCGGTGAGTCATGACCCTCAATTCATCCAAACGTGGAAAAGTAATCATTAAGCTAAGTTTATTACATCAAAACTCTCAAAAGAGTATAAGGTCTAAAACGTGAAAGAAACTAGCAACAACAATACATCGGTCCTTTCTCATCCTCCTTATCCTACAACATGAGAAGTTGCATGAGCTTAGAATGCTCAATAAGTAACCAAAGCTGTCATCCATCCTCATATAATATCATTAGTCAAGGTAAGAATCAATAATAAGGAAAAGAGATAAAGATGTAAACAATATAATTGATTTGTGAATGAAATGTTAATGGTATGAGTTGAATCATTCTGATGCTCTATGTCATGCCTCAAAACCCATAGCACAAATCCCTAAGCGGAAGGCACATGTTTCAAGGTGAGACCTTCGGGTTCCAACCCTGGAATGGGGATTGCCATATCAAATACAATGAAATAAAAGTAATACAGATTACTTTCACTAATATTCAGAGTGCGGAAGCAAAAGAAATAAACTTACATAATCCGTGCGACCTTAGGAGAGTCATAGGTCAAAATATATCTATACAATACAATCAAGTACCATATCCAATTTACAGTAAATGTACCATAATAACTTTAACTCGAATACTAGAGCTGAAATGAAGCAGGACAGCATCGAATCCCTACTAGTCTCATCACATCTCAACCTACAACATAATAAGTTGTGTGAGCTTGGAATGCCTAGTAAGACCATAGTTGTCAACAATCCTCATAAGAACACCGTTAAGCGGGTAGTCCATAGAACAACAAGATAGAAGAATATATGATAAACAGAAAGTCTAACAATTATCATTTACTGGATGATAGATGGTATGCAATGAGATGATGTCATTCAGATGTACTACGTGATATGCTCAGTCAAAATAATACAAGAATGATATGAAATGTAATGTACTATACAAATGTAACAAGTTAAGTGCCCCTCATTGTAGCTTCCGAACCAGAACCAATTTGGGACATAGGTCACTAGGAACAGCCGGATGTCACTCTTCTTCGTTTGGGATAGCTAACCCATAGTATGGCACTAAGGTCCCCATTTGCTGATTTTTTAGAGTGATTACTCAAGGTTTAGCCAACCGTATAGGACCTCGCGAGAATCCTACTCTTATTTAAGTGGGACCTTTCAACCCACAAATATAGTCAACCTCACCAGAAAACCTCACAAGGATAATCCATATTTGCAACTCCCGAGCTAACTTTTAAATTTACATAAGCCTTATATGCATGCATTAAATCGACTTAGGACTCAAATGATAACTCCTAGTAGAAACAATCCACGCACTCATACACGCGGATAATCTACTGGGAATTATCATAAGTTTCCTAATAGTGTTCAAGCTAGTTCAAACCATACTATTTACTCTATCCGTCGCTGCCCGGTTGACCGAACAAGCTAGTCATAAGCGTATCAGTAGGATCTCCAGTGATAACACCCTTCGAAAGTTAATCGTGCACCCATACACATGAATAATTTGCCGAATGCCATCACAGGTAACCTTTCTCTAATTATCATCAAACTAAACATATAAAGGTCCACTTCTTATCACCAAGTACATGGAGGGCACAATCCAGGGTAAAGTCAAGTCAATAAGCTAATTGGTGGTGTAGGGTGTACCATGGAACTCAAAGATAATTCACCACAGGTAGGCTAGAGCCTTCAAACCATCCTTGATTCCAAGAGACCATATCTCAATCACATGGCATAACCCCCAACCCAAACCAATTTGTTAGGGAACTCAAAGTCACTACAAAATACCTGGTATTTCCCGGTGGTCCCAAACCGTCGGGATATATTACCTAACCGTCGTCTAAACCTGCCTCGGCGGTTTACTTAACAGCGGAGAACTCCCCCGCCGCGGGAGGTATTCTCGGCGGTTATCATGCCGGTTTTCTTAAACCGACGACAAAGGGGTAGGATTTGTCGGCGGTTTTATGAAACCGCCGGCCAATGTCCATTATTGCTCGGCGGTTATGAACTGCCGAGACAACAATTTCTAATGGCGCTGGTTAATGTTTAACAGCGGTTAGAGACCGCCACCGTTTTATCATTGTCAACAGTTTAAACCGCCGAAAATACGCTATGCATAGGTTGGCGGTTTTATAAAACCACTGATATAAAGTAAATTTACCGACGGTTATATAAAACTGCCGTTAATAGTCTATTTTTTTATTTTTAAAGCATTTCCTTATTTCTACAAGATTACAAACCTGTAAATAAGCTTGTACAAGAACAAACACTACAATTCAATTCTATTAAACCTACAAGTAAACCTGTACGAGCACAAACACCATTCAAGTCTATAAACATGTACAAAGAGCAATTAAACACTAGAATTCAAGTCTCTATTAAACCTACAAGTTAACCTGTACAAGAACAAACACCATTCAAGTCAACAATCTATTGCACGCCCTACAAAGTAATTAAAATTGTACACAAACAAACATCATTCGAGTGTATATGTTAAACCTACAAAGTAATTAAACCTGTACAAACAAACACCATCCAAATTAAACTTAATTACAAGTAAACCTGTAAAAATCTACTAATATTTAATTCAATAACGTACAAACACAAATGTCAAAGTACATATAATGCAATAATGAAGAAAAATACGAGGGGTGATCATGATGAACGTCTCTGGACACTATTGATTTCCTCCACCCTACAATACAAATTATATAAACTAATTTAGTTATAATGCTTATAGAAAATAAAAATCAAATATAGGTGAGGACTATAGAAATGAGATCTAGATTCTACCTAACCACTCATACTCAACATCATGCGCTCTAATGCAGCCATTCTCTCCTCTGTTTGGGATTGGGCAGCAGATAGGCGAGCAATCACATCATCCCTCTGAGCAAGCTGGGTAGTCAACTCCTCTAAACCCGCTCTGAAAGTAGAGACCTCCGCATCTCGACTCATGCTGGCCTGTCTCTGGGAGGACTCTGGCCACAATAGGGATGAGGTATGTTCCATCCCCATCCCGCAGACCCGCCCAGGATGCTCGAGTCCCATGACCCGAGAGAATACGTCATCACGGGCTGTGATGTCCTGTGAGGCATTCGAAAGCTGCTCTCTCAATTCTCGCATTTCTCTCTGCATTCAAAAGAGAATATAATGAAAAGATATTAGACTCAAGGATGCTTTTCTCCATGTGGAAAATATTAATGAATTAAAATATTTAGGAAACTAGGGTCATGTGTGGAGGTATATATGAACAAGTGGGGGTTACCAAATCATTCCACCACATGTAAACTCCATAAATATATATATATATATATATATATATATATAGAGAGAGAGAGAGAGAGAGAGAGAGAGATGAAGCAGGTACTTGACAAAGACCATAGTTTGTTGTCAATTGATTGGGTCAGGTATGTGTTTGATTTCCATGATCATGAACTCAACTGAAATTGATCTTTCAAATTCTACGTTCCCTTGGTCGAGTCGACATTCAAACTAACCTAATTCTACCAGCACCATAATTTTACAAGCCGACAACTGCTATTTCCCCGTGTTGACATATGAATACTACAAGTGGGATACGAGTCTGGGGTGACACAATGAACGGGCTTGTGTACTGGCTATGCCTGATTGATGTATTGGATTTAGGTGTATCATGTCATTTTTGGTGTTTTGGCATGTGGGTTTAGGGTTGGATGAGTTTTCAGATAGTGGTACTATAGGCAATCCCTAGCCGGGTGACATTGGATGACTTTTAACAAATACATATTTTGTGAAGAGAGATGAACACTTGTTGACTTTTAAGAGTGAAACAAACTGGAGTTAAATTGACCTTTTTCCTCTTAGGAGAAAGGAGCTATCCATGTGCAAAAATTGAAAATTTATCCCAAGGGAAATTTAACTATTCAAAATTGGGTGATATTGAATATTTGTGCTAGGAGATAGAAAAGTAGAAAGCAGTGTGAAAATGACTCAAAAATTAAATGGTAAAATCTAAAGGGCGAAAAAGTTGAAAGTGTATAGAGATAAACTAATAAATAATGGAACTTGGGACTTAGAAACCAATCCTATGCAAGTATGGAATGAAACGACCAACTCAATTAAACAAGTGGGAAAACGAGGTCTTAGAAGAATCTAAATAAAAATCCATTATGCCGAAGAAACATGGTGGTGGAGTTATGGGGTTTAGAAGTTCGTTATAGAGAACAAGCTTTACTTTGAGAATCATGGCAAAAAAAAATGAGTAGAAGCAAGAAACCAAAAAACTAATTAGTGGGATCGAGCAATGACAATATGAAAACCGTTATAGTAAATTAGGGGCAATTGGGGGTTTGACTTTTGTCTAAGAACTTGCTAGAATATAAAGAGGAAGACTTGGGACTTGGATTAAGTTCAATGTGTTAGAAGTGATGAACAGAAGTCCTAGTAAAGGTGGAAGATAACAAAGAAAATTATAGAGTATTTCTATAAATTATTGAATGCATAGGAAACTTTAGACTTGGTTGGGATGTTAGAAATTTGGAGAAAAGTAAACACTATCAGGTTTGTATATCATAGGATTAGTGTAACTGAAGCGAGGGGTACTTCAGCTAAGACGAAAATAGGAAGCACCTTTGGATTGGTTGATGCCCCAGTTAAAGTGTGGAAGTACATGGGAAAGAATGGTTTATGTTGGTTGACTAGATTATGGAACTCCAAGGACTGAAAAAATATCTGAGGCTTAGAGGAGAAGGAGAAGCATTGGTTAACAATATCTTACACCAGGGTTCATCTATTAGCTTTATCTTTTTGCTATGGTTGGGCATGAGATAATGAATCATATTCAAGGAGAGGGGCCATGGTGTATGCTATTTCCAAATGATGTAGTTTTAGTGGACCAACCTAGAAAGGGAGCCAACACAAGAATGGAAATACGCAAATGGAAATGAGTTACACTTACTATTCTATCAGTTGTCTCATCAGAAATGGGACGTCCATGCTTATCAGAATGTGTCATCGGGAAGATATCTGCACTACTCAACGGCAACTGGGAACTGCTCTTCACCCTCTATTTGAACACAAAAGAAAAAAAAAACATATATTCTCAAATTAAAGGTATGCAAGAGTGTAAAAACATAAATTAGTAATTTAGAAGATAATTAAACATGATAAATTTACTAGCTCCTCTCCCACCTTAGCATTGCTCTTTGAACCAGGCGTATGCATGAGCGTCTACTTCGATCTATTGTCTTTATTTGTCTGGCTTCTTTTCTGCATCACATAATAATCAACAAGTAAGAGATATTTATTATTTACTTATTAATTTGTAATCTACAAAAATAAGGAAATAGAAAATATTTTAAATACATCATACCTTCACCTCCTCGGAATGCAAGAAAGCAATAAAATTACACCACTACACATGTGGACAACTATCTAGACACTTTGTGTACAGTACTGCCTCGTCGTCGAATTGGTCAAATATGGTCACTTTGATGTGTGACCTATATTCCCTCAATTTCTTCCCAATTGAGGACAGACAATACGCGCGGAGTTCATCAGGGAGATCAAATTTTGACTGCATTGCACAAACCAAGGAAAATATGGAATTACACTACATTATATAGTCCTAATAAATAAACAAACTTAAAATACTTGAAGAAAGTAGGAAAATTATACCACAATTAATTCCCATAGACGATCATTCGTGGCTTGTGTAATCACGTGCCACGAGGAGACATCCGACCAAACTGTCTAGGAAGCACGTGCCAGTGTCCCAAAGTAACTCCCCAGCTTCTTTCCATCTTCCCCAATCGGGACCCCATTATGATCTATGTCGACCCTCACTTGTTTCCCTGCAGGCATCCGATGAAGGTCGAGGCACTGAGTCGGGCGTCGAGTCCTCTTCGGCACTGGTGGACCTGAAGAGGTCCCTGCTACATCCTCGTGTCTGTCTGACGTCATAGTGAATCTGCAAAACAAATAGAACTAGAAAAAAGAAATTATTTACATAAACAAAAAATATAAAATTGAGCAAATGAAAAAGTAACATGACAATAAACTAAACTCATTAAAAGAGACGCTTGATCGTATTTGCAAATTACTGCTATAAATCATCTGAATATTTGGTACAAAAATGATCAAGAATTAGTAATAACAAAGCTCAAGATACAAGTAAACACTTGTTAACATTCATAACAAAGACAGGATAGAAAAGATATAGAAAAAAGATACAGGTTCCTGTACAAACGAAATAGATGCTATCAATGTGGGATTCTTGACAACGATCCATGTAACCCCAAGTTTATTTCTGGA
>JAUPMG010025172.1:0-14950 GCA_031762675.1 Pachysandra terminalis | reverse complement strand
TCCGGTTGTATTGGTTCGAAAAAATGATGGATCGTCGCGACTATGTGTTGATTATTGGGCATTAAACCGTGAAACAGTCAAGGATAAATTTCCCATCCCGGTTATTGACGAGCTCTTGGATGAATTACATGGAGCCACTACTTTCTCTAAGCTGGATCTACGCTCCGGTTATCACCAGATCAGAATTCATCCACCCGATGTGCAGAAAACCGCCTTTCGAATGCACGATGGTCACTATGAATTTCTCGTAATGTCGTTCGGGTTAACTAATGCACCATCAACATTCCAAAGTCTCATGAACAATATTTTTCGGCCTCACCGGTTATTATCGCAAGTTTTTTCAGGACTATAGGAAAATAGCACGGCCTCTCACCAAATACAAAGAAAAGATTCCTTTTCGTAGACAACAAAAGCCATTCAAGCCTTTGAGCAGTTAAAACGAGCCATGGGAAGCTCTTCAGTTTTAGCCTTGTCGGATTTTAATAAAAGATTTACAGTGGAGTGCGATGCATCAGGAACCGGCATTAGGGCCTTACTAACACAAGGCAATCGGCCAATCGCATTCTTAAGTCAAGGCTTGAAAGGTAAATCTTTATATCTTTTCACGTATGAAAAGGAGCTGCTAGCCTTAGTCTTATCGGTCCAAAAGTGGCATCGATATCTGTTTGGTCGAAAATTTTTAGTAAATAACTTGGATACCCAAAGCTGTTGAGAGGTGTACAGATCTTTTGTTCTAGTAAAAATTTCGGTGGAGTATAGAAACGGAAAATTAAACATAGTGGCTGACGCAATTTCAAGGAAAGCAGAAAATATTGAAAATTATGCGCTAACGGTTCCTGTGGCCCGTGGATAGATGAGGTCAAAGAAGAAAAAAAAAACAGCCAAGAGATCATGGATAAGGTTGATCAGCTCAAAGAAAGGAGATTAGACCCTACTAGATATATTTCCCATGATGGGTTCTTATTCTACAAGGGTAGAATTTTTTTATCAGACCAATCATCTTTCAAAGTCAAAGCACTATTACAATATCGTAATAATGCGTTTGGAGGGCATTCCGGTTTTCATAAAACCTACGAAAGACTCGAGGCTGATTTTTATTGGGTAAGAATGAAGAAGGACGTTCGGCAACATGTAAGAGAGTGCCACTCGTGTCAATGGAATAAATCCGAGAATATTTCACCAGCAGGAGACTATTTATTGATCATGTGTTCAAACTACACCGAATGCCGATTTCAATTATAAGCGATCGAGACCCAACGTTTACTAGTAATTTTTGGACTAAATTTTTTAGGTTGCAGGAGACTACATTAAACCTAAGTTCAGCCTATCATTCACAATCAGACGGGCAAACGGAGTTCGTAAATAAATCATTGGAGCATTATTTAAGAAGATTTTGCAATCAACACCCAAAAAAGTGGAGCAAGTGGATCTCCCTCGTGGAATTTTGGTATAATACCAACGTCCAATCCGCTACGGGTTTATTCCCGTATGAAGCGGTGTATGGAGTGCCTCCGCTTCACCTTTTATCTTATGTAAAAGGGACCACAAAGGTGGTGGCAGTTGGACAAGCCATGAAGAACAGAGAACAAGTTCTACAGATTCGCAAGGATAACTTGGCAGTATCTCAACAAAGAATGAAGTCTCGAGCCGATAAACATCGAACTAAGAGATCCTTCGAGGAAGGAGAATGGGTCTTCTTACGGCTTCTTCCCTATCGCCAACAAACGGTTGCCTTCAGAGCATATCACAAACTATCGCCCAGATTCTTTGGGCCATTTCAAATCTGTAAAAAGGTAGGAACCGTAGCTCATCAACTACAACTACCAGAAGGTACTCGGATTTATCCAGTGTTTCATGTATCATGTTTAAAGAGGAAGCTAGCCTCCAAGGTAACACCCCAAACAACTCTTCCGACTACGGACAAAGAAGGGAAAATACGTCCGATCCCTCACGCGATACTAGATCGTAGTGGTAAATCGAAGAGGAAGAGCACAAACATAAGTACTTATTCAATGACAAGGACTTGATGAGGAAAACGCCACGTGAGAGTTGTTCTATAAATCAAGATACAATTTCCAGCTATAAAGCTTGAGGACAAGCTCTGATTCAACAAGGGAGGATTGTTACTTGCCTACTTTTCACCTAACACGACTGTGCAGAGTCATCATGCTGAGTCAAGGGTTTCAATTTGTTAATTTCCTTTTGAATTCTTAATTGTTGTCTTGTTTTTGAATTTCCAATTAAGCATCTGTGATGCTGATTAGTTGTTTGATTTGTTTCCTGGAAGAGGGAGATTGAAGTTGGTGTTTTATCTCCTTGAAAGTAGGATTGTTAGCATAGAAATTGGGTAGGAGTCTTTGTCTATAAATACAACCCTTTGAATAATGAGAAAGCAATCAGTTAATTCAAAACTTATCTAAGGAAGCAAGTTCCCTTGAAGAACCGATAACGGCTAGTTTCGAATTTGCATGCTCATATTTGTTTGAACTTGTAAGTTCCTAATATTGAGTTGTAGAGAGAAAAACAGTGGAGCTTTATTACTACTTAGTTTGCCAAAAAGAGTATGGTTTCATCGTAGATGAAGATCATGACCTAAGTCATCAAAATGCCAAACGGGTGTGGGAGCGAGAGCGCCAAACTTGAAAATAACTTGTGGTCTAAAGCGTCAATATATATATACATACATATTGTACTTTCTATACAAATATATAGTTCAAAATGGATATTTATCAACATGATTTAACCTTTTCATAATAAAATCTATTTATTTTTGTATTTTCTTAAAAATCCTTTAAAATAATAAAAATATCTAGTTTTTTCAAATTTAACCCCTAAATGTTTTGTATTTTCTTAAAAAAAAAGCTTTAAAATAACAAAAATATCTATTTTTATTTTTGTATTTTCTTAAAAATCCTTTAAAATAATAAAAATATCTAGTTTTTTTCAAATTTTAACCCCTAAATGTTTTGTATTTTCTTAAAAATCCTTTAAATAACAAAAATATCTATTGTCTTTTCAAATTTTAATCTCTAAATATTTTAAAAATATCCCAAATACCATATTTTCAACGCATTTATCTAATCCGTAGATTGATTTTTCAAATCCGTAGATTGATTTTTCAAATCCGTAGACTGATGATGTTTTCGTGCTAGAATGCATATTCGCATTCTGAGCACCAGAACGTCACCTAAGATGCACGGATTATGTGACTTAGATCATGACAATGATAGCACTGATTTGGATGATGGTCTAAGATGCAACTGATTAAGCTCAATTTTTATTTTTTTTTAAATATATTAGAGCACATACAAGATGTCTTGGTTCCTATAGCAACCTTCCGTTATGTTGGATCCTGATTTTCTTTTTTTTTTTCGAGAAGTGCTTAAAAGAAATGTGTTTTCCTTGGCAAAGACAAAATTATCACGAATGTGAATGGAAATTAATTGATAAAAATCCTATTTTTGTTTTGTTATTTAGTGAGATTGCAGTGTTGTATGTTGCTTTCTAACATCTTCTCTTTTCTTTTATTAAACTTTGTAGATGTTGATTTACAGATCCAAAAACATGATAACTCTCTAAACTGATTTACCAAATATTATCTATGTTAGAGTAGTAAAAACTTGTTAGTTCTCTTGGATAGGGTCATTGAATTAAGTATATTCTCTTATCTATCATGGTTTAAAGGATCGGACCGATCCAGTCCAGATCGGCCGGTCCGTATCGAGATTGGCCAGGACTGGTCCGATCCCAAGGCACGATACAACTATTGTATCAAGTGGCTTTGGATCGGACCGGTCCAACCAATACCAATCCAGATCGGTCCAGTGACTGGATCAGACCGATCCAAAGTTTTTTTTTTTTTTTTTTGAATTTATAAAACAAACGATTCAACAGGTATCGGCTTGGACAAGTCTGATATCGACCGGTACAACCGATCTGGCGATCAGTATCGTCGTTCCGGTGACCCATTTGATTAGATGGTTATCAAGATTATCCACTGTCCAATTCACGTTTCCATACCAATGCATATGGTCCATTTGATTAAGACATTGAAATTTTGTGAGAGAGTCGAGGGCTAGCTACATATTTTAATTTGATATGTTTAGTTTATTAGTTGTGTAACTTGTGTTAATTTATTATATCTTCAATTTATTTTACTAAAAATATCTATATCTAATGTTAAATATTTTTGTATATTGTCATATAAATTAATTTTTATCAAATATTTTTTTTTATTTTACATCCCGTGCAAAAGTTTTATATACATATATTACAGAATGAACCTTAAGGGACGAGGCCTCCCAAGGCTTGCGTCCCATTCTTCAATTTTCAAAATTTTGAATTTTTTTTTAATTTTAAACTATTTTCAATCAATCAAATAATTTTATTTACAATTTCAAATGTTAATAAATTCTAACTTTTTTTTTTTTTTTTTTTTTTTTGGTATGAACACAACTTATTGGGCGTAGAGACTAGGAGGCCTTCCCACATCAGGTCAGCTATCATAAGTTCATAACGACCTAAAATGGACGTACCCATGTAGGGAATCTGGTTGGCCAAATCAAGTTGGTCAACCGGGTTCGCCCACCCATCAATATATAGCCCCAACAAACATTATTGGGCCGAGCCCAAGCCAAAAATATTTAACGAGCTAGGGTCAAGCCTGAGCCTTGCTCAAAATTTAACTCGGATCATTTACAGTCCTAATGGAATCCATGTATCAAATAACAGCCAAAAATTTTGATTTGAATTGTTCCTTCACCAACCAATAATTTTTTATTAATTTCTAGATGCGACCATTATCTTTAGAGAACAAACCAAGAAGGACCCTCTTTTAAGCACGTGTGGATTTTTTTCTATAGTATTTTTCTTGTGGAACTAACTCAAGTTTTTGACGTAGCGGTGGAGCACACGTGAGAAGTTTTCCCTTAATTGGAAAACGACAAGTTTTAATGGTCAAACTCAAATCGACCAAGTTGGTCAACTTCAAAGGTTGAATTTTCCTGACGTGTCGTGCTGGTAACCGTATGATGGATTTGGCCCTGTATCGGACGATAACGGATCTTGAAGTTTACAAATTTAACAGCTTTGTAAATTATAAAATAATTTATTCTCATTATTTTTTTTTCTTTCTACTAATAAAATTTCTTTTTAACTGGAGATAATAAAAAATGACCAGCCACCACTTGTATCCATATTTCTGAGAGCATTTTGTTAGAAGATTTGTTGCACCCAGCGTTGAAATGCTTGTACCTTAATGCATTATAATTGGGGTACAAGCATTTCAACATTGGGTGCAGCAAATCTTCCAGGCTCGTAGACCAGATGAAACGCTCTCAATATTTCTACAATATATTTTTGAAAACAATTGTTTAACCTACTCCATGGCATTGATATAGAATTTATTAACATAATTAGCTTAAAATTCTAATTATTTTATATATTGATTCAAAAACTTAACTATAACGATGAATTCAAATTAATCTTAAAAATTAAAGAATGGGTATTATCCTTTCACTCAACCTAATTTTCTGATACGATAGTTGTTCTGTCGACGTTGATTAATTTCATTCGCATGTTTTATATTTTTTAAGTAAGTATTATGGTTTATATAGCTTCTTAATTAACCTATAAGTTTACATGAAAAAATTTATTTATATTTTTTATGAATAATTTTATTAAATCATTAAAATAATTTATGAATAATTTTACTAAATCATTAACTTAATCTTTGTTAAAGATTTCTTTTATCTAACCAGCATCAATTATTCTAATCATTTACATGAAAATCTCATAATTGAAACCCTTTGAGTGGAGAGCATTTCGTCTGGACGATTTATTGCATCCCGTGTTGAAATGCTTGTACCCTGCACAAAAATATTTGTACACCAATTATAATGCATTAGGGTACAAACATTTCAAAACAAGGTACAAACACTTCAACACAAGGTGTAGCAAATCGTCCAACAAAATTCGACGAAATGCTCTGCTTTGAGTGGACATGTTTTTGATTTTAATACCTAATTAAAGACCCAAGCGTGTTTTTGATTTTAACACCTAATTAAAGACCCAAAACTTTCTCTTTTATTTATTTATTGTTTTTTGCGAAGATTAGTTAATAGAAATGGTTGCACCAAAATGCGTTGCTTCAAACTTCTTGTTGTTTTGCGACGGGTAAAGGCTGCTCTGCACTACCAGTCCTTTGATCGCCAAAAATAACGGTCGCAAAACGCCAAATGGAGGAAAAAGATATGAAGCAAATGGGACGTGGGGCCCACAACAATAACAACTTCTTTTTCTCTTGATGTTATCGACTTCTTATCCACGAAAGAAAGTAAAACAACAGTTGTCTAGGGACAATGTATCCGTATCCAGCCTTAAATACTCAAAATATCCTTGTACTTTGGTCATCGCCTGTTTGCCTCCGATTCCTCGCCCACACGAGGTGGAGTTCGTATACTTAGGGTGTGTTTGACTTGCTTTTTCAGGTTCTAAAAGCGCTTTCCGAGTTCACCCACTCACTTCTCTCTCTCTCTCTCTCTCTCTCTCTTCCGAAGAGAACCCACCCGGAGGCCTCCTGCTCTTCGTTTTTTGATACATTCTGATTTCTTCCTCTAGCTCAAGATTTTCCACATATTAATTTGGGGGCCGGATCATCTGTTAGAAAAGCCCCCTGCTAACATCCTGTTAACAGGACTCAAGGGCGACACCTGTTTTGTGGGGTCTACAAGTAAGAGATGGGTTAATAGAAGCGTTAACGTCAGTCTTTTGCCGAATTTCTTCACTTTCTCCGGCAGCGGCGACAGCGACAGCGCAGCAGCAGCAGCGCTCTCCCTTTCTCTCCCGATCATCTCTGCTCTCTCCTTCGAATCTCTTCACCTTCTCCGACAATGCCGTCAACGTATTGCTTGTTTCTTTTTCTACCACTCCATGAGTAATATGTTAATGTTGGTCGTCACGGCACAGGCACCGGCACCGGCACCCTTTGACGCATGCAAATCCACGCTCTACCCGAAGCTTTGTTGTTCCATATTGTCCGCATTCCGCTCGACTCCTTCAGACCCGTACGACTACAGTCGGTTTTGAAACAAGCGAGGAGGACGTTGGAAGTTATCGACCGGTACCTCACACACAAGCAACGCTCCACATTAAGCCACATGGAAGCAGAAGCGCTTGAAGACTGTCGTCAGCTCTCAGATCTGACCATAGACTATTTAGACGCCATCTCCACCGAGCTCAACTCGGCAGATTCATTAACCGGCGAACTCGTTGACCGAGTACAAACTCTGTTAAGTGCCATTGTGACCAACCAACAGATCTGCTTCGATGGTCTTCAAGACTCGGGAAGGAGCATGTTGGGTGCGTTGTACGAACCCCTCTCTAATGGGAGCCGGATCCTCTATTAGCAAAGCCCCAGCTAACGGATCTGAACCAAGTGCAACCATCATTTTCCTCTCAGATCTGATTCAATCAACTCTATTCACTTGATCTAAAATCTGAGGAGCTCTCCACCGGATCTGCAAAAAATTTGAACATCTCAATTGTCAAATCTGATTTTCTTGCAACATCGCCTCTGCCAGAGAAGATGGAGAGATTCGGAGGAGAGAGCAGAAATGGTCAGAAGAGAGAGGAGCTGCGCCGTTACCGTTGCCGTCGCCGCTACCAGAGAAGGCGGAGAGATTCAGCAAAAAAAACGGACGTTAACGTCTCCGTTAACCCTTCTCTTACTTGTGGATCCCACAAGACAGATGTCGCCCTCAAGTCCTTTTAACAGGAGGTTAGCAGGGGCTTTTATAACAGAGGATCCGGCCCCATTAATTTGATAAATCTTAGTCATAATCATTGTTATCAACACCGACACTTTGAAATGAACATCAAAGACGATATTTAGATTCAAAAAGATGACCTTTAGGCTTTGTTTAAGATCTAATAAAACTATATAAATCAACAATTTAAGGATATATAATTCCCGCATCACTTCCTTCTCATTGTTAATTTTCCTAAGATACAAAGAAGAAGATATCGGATTAGCCCTCACTAGAATCTATATTTACTTTCTCTTCTTTGATCTCATCATCATAAATCAAGCTCAGACAGTAAGACGCATATTTGATATTAATTCAACTAGAAAATTATAATCCTCATCTTTGATCAAGTTTATACTCCAAAAAAAAAAAAAAAAAAAAAAAAAATATTAAAAAAAGAAAAATTAAAATTATAAAATAAATTTTTTATTTTTTTTAAATTATAAAAATATTTGAAAATGGCTCTGAGAAAAATACCCATTATTTCATTTATTTCATGTAAAAGCTTTTATTAAACAAATACCTAAAATATTATGAAATTACAGCCTCACTTTTTTTTTTTCAATGGTTCTCAAAATGATAGAAAGAAACCCATTATTCTGTGTGAACACCTTTTATTGAAAAAATACTTAAAAATAATAATTAAAAGACATCCAATTTTTTGAGTAAGAAGATACCCATTATTATTTTTTAAATGTTTTTAATTAAATAAATAAAGAAAAATCTATTTTTTATTTAGTTGATATTTGTGTTAACTTTATGATATTGGCCATTACAATAATGGTTCGCTTTTATGGCCACATCGTTTCTCTCTTCTTTCAAATCAGGTGTTAGAGAATGAAGAAATCGGTTAGAGAATTGTTTAGAAGTGTGAGTAGCTTGCAAGGTGAAGAAGGGTAAAAGCAAGTGCATTTGATGCATTCAAATCTCTCTCTCTCTCTCGTGATTTTCTCTTTTAAGGATAATAGGCTGTTCTCTCTCTCTAAATTTTATTTTTTAGGATAACAATCTACTCTTTTGATTGCTTGATTTCTCTAACATAATCTATCATTTTGCTGAATTGCAGATATAGATCTCTCAACTCAGTTTCTCTCATTTTCAATATTCAATTTTTATCCTTATTTCTCACTTGGTTCATTTGATTGACGAAGTAAGGTGTTTAATTGGTTTTGATTTTGATTTGTGGGTGTTACGTGCCTACTTCTAACGTAACACGACTGTGCAGAATCATCATGCTGAGTCAAGAGTTTCAATTTGTTAATTCTCTTTTGATTTCTTAGTTGTTATCTTGTTTTTGAATTTCCAAAATAAACATCTGCGATGCTGACTAGTTGTTTGATTTGTTTCCTAGAAGAGGGAGATTGAAGTTAGTGTTTTATCTCCCTGAAAGTAAGGTTGTTAGTAGAGAAGTCGGGTAAGAGTTTTTGTCCGTAAATACAACTCTTTGATTAATGAGAAAGCAATCAGTTAATCCAAAACTTATCTAAGGAGTCAGGTTCCCTTGAAGAACAGATAACAGCTAGTTTCGAATTTGTAGGCTCTTATTAGTTTGAACTTGTAAGTTCCTAACCGTGGTATCAAAGCGGAAGTTCTGGGAACGGCGGAAACAACCCGAAATTCTAAAATCGACGAAATGATAGGACAACTAAAAGAAATGACGGAAGTCCAAGGTAAAAAAATATTAAAAGAGCTATCGCAGCGGGTGGCGGCCATAAATGGAAAATGGAAAGCTTCTCTCTTGGCACTGGTAAAGAGAAAGCAGAAAGTTCTGTTGGACGAGCCGGGAGTTACATCCAAGAAGGAACAACTGCGGAAGGTGGGATGTCGATGCACGCAAGAAACGCAAGATTAGATTTTCCAAGGTTTGACAGGAGCGACCCGTTGGGATGGTTGTACAGGGCTGAGCAATTTTTCTTATATCAGCAGACCCCTCAGACGCAATGGCTACTTGTAGCATCTTTTCACTTGGAAGGACAAGCGCTTCAATGGTTCAAGTGGATGGGGAAGTTAGGTGCCATCATCAGTTGGGACCAATTTGCCAAAGCTCTCCAGACTCGGTTTGGACCTTCACAGTACGAAGACCCCACCGCCATGCTATCTAAATTAAGACAATCCTCATCAGTTGAGATTATCAAACTCAATTCGAGGAATTGGTTAACCGGACGAAGCGACTCAATGAGACCTTTATGTTAGTTGTTTTATCGGATGCTTAAAGGTAGAAATCCGAATGAGCGTCCAAATGATGAAACTCAACACCTTAACTGACGCAATCGGTCTTGCAGGAATGCGGGAGGAAAAAGTTCTTTCTCGCCAGAGGCAAACTCAGACGGACCAACCCAAATCATAATCATCGTCGGAAGGAGCCCCAAGAACTACTTCATTTCCCATCAAGCGACTCACACCAATTGAAATGAAGGAAAGGCGTGATAAAGGGCTTTGTTTCAACTATGATGAGAAATTTGCTTCGGGACATCGGTGTAAGATACAAAAGCATTTTCTAATGGAAGGGAGTTGGCCTGAAGAAGAGACAGGAGAAAAGGAGGAGCAAGAGCTCGTGGAGGACGATCTAGCTGTTGATGATGCCCTACATTTTGCAGAAATTTCCCTACATGCTATAACGGGTAGTCGAACATCCCAAACAATGAGGGTGAAAGGGAGAGTAGGAAGGGTGATGGCCACAGTACTAGTGGACTTGGGAAGTACCCATAATTTTTTAGACCCAAACATAGCTCACAAGGCAAGTCTTAAAATTATAACCGAGGGTTCCTTGTCATGGGAGGTGCGTAGGAGTGAAATGGGAGGTGCGTAGGAGTAAAACTATGGTTCCCATTCAAACTGATTTTTTTTTTTTGTTGGGGTTAGGAGGGTGTGATGGAGTATTAGGAGCCCAATGGTCACAAGGTCTAGGACCCATAACATGGGATTTCAAACTTCTCTCCATGGAATTTAAAATAGAAGGGAAGGGATATTCATTCCAAGGAGAAGTTGCACAAGAAGCAAAAGTGGTGAATGAAAAAGCCATCGGTAAGGCAATTACTAACAACTATATGTTATTGCAGATTTGTAGCATGAGTGCCGTACCATAGATTGAAGAAATCCATCCTATGATCTGTCCAATTCAAAATGAATACGAGGCCATTTTTGAAGTGTTTAAGGGTCTGCCTCCACCAAGAGAGCTTGATCACCGAATTACTCTCGCACCGGGAACATAGCCGATCAGCCTTCGTCCCTATCGTTACCCTCACTATCAAAAGGGTGAGATAGAGAAGTTGGTCCAAGATCTGATGATTAATGAAGTGGTACGCCCTAACCAAAGTCCTTTCTCATCTCTGGTTCTATTGGTTCGAAAAAATGATGGATCATGGCGACTATGTATTGATTATCGGGCATTGAACCGTGAAACCATCAAGGATAAATTTCCCATCCCGGTTATTGACGAGCTCTTGGATGAATTACACGGAGCCACTACTTTCTCTAAGCTAGATCTAAGCTCTGATTATCACCAGATTAGAATTCATCCACCCGATGTGCAGAAAACTGCCTTTTGAATGCACGATGGTCATTATGAATTTCTCGTAATGCCGTTTAGGTTAACTAATGCACCATCGACACTCCAAAGTCTCATGAACAATATTTTTCGGCCTCACCGGTTATTATCGCAAGTTTGTTCATGACTATGGGAAAATAGCACGGTCTCTCACCAATATGCTAAGAAAAGATTCCTTTTCGTGGACAACAGAAGCCATTCAAGCCTTCGAGCAGTTAAAATGAGACATGGGAAGTTCTTCAGTTCTAGCCTTGCTGAATTTTAATAAAATATTTACAGTGGAGTGCGATGCATCGGGAACCAGCATTGGGGCCGTACTAACACAAGACAATCGGCCAATCGCATTCTTAAGTCGAGGCTTGAAAGATAAATCTTTATATCTTTCCACATATGAAAAGGAGCTGCTAGCCTTAGCCTTATCGGTCCGAAAGTGGCATCCATATATGTTTGGTCGAAATTTTTTAGTAAAATCAGATCAGTAGAGCCTGAAGTTTTAACTTAGAACAAAAGATCGATTCACCCTCTCAACAGCATTGAGTATCCAAGTTACTTAGATATGATTTTACAGTGGAGTATAGAAGCGGAAAATTAAACACGGTGGCTGACGCACTTTCAAGGAAAGCAGAAAATATTAAAAATTTTGCGTTAACGATTCTTGTGGCCACGTGGATAGATGAGGTCAAAGAAGAATCAAAAAACAGCTAAGAGGTCTTGGATAAGGTTGATCAGCAAAAAGAAGGGAGATTAGACCCTACTACATATATTTCTCATGATGTGATCTTATTCTACAAGGGTAGAATTTTTTTACCAGACCAATCATCTTTTAAGGTCAAAGCACTATTACAATATCATAATAGTGCGTTTGGAGGGCATTCCGGTTTTCATAAAACCTACAAAAGAATTAAGGCTGATTTTTACTGGGTGGGAATGAAGAAGGACGTTCGGCAACATGTAAGAGAGTGCAACTCATGTCAACAGAATAAATCTGAGAATATTTCACCGGCAGGACTACTTCAACCCCTCCCTGATGCGATACTGGATCATAGAGTGATAAATTGAAGAGAAAGAGCACAAACAGAAGTACTTATTCAATGGCAAGGACTTAATGAGGAAAATGCCACGTGAGAGTCATTCTATAAAATCAAGACACAATTTCCAACAATAGAGCTTGAGGACAAGCTCTGATTTAACAAGAGAGGATTGTTACGTGCCTACTTCTCATGTAACACGACTGTGCAAAGTCATCATGCTGAGTCAAGAGTTTCAATTTGTTAGTTCCCTTTTAAATTCTTAGTTGTTATCTTGTTTTTGAATTTTCAAATAAGCATATGGGATGCTGATTAGTTGTTTGATTTGTTTTCTAGAAGAGGGGGATTGAAGTTGGTGTTTTATCTCCTTGAAATAAGTCGGGTAGGAGTCTTTGTCCATAAATACAGCTCTTTGATTATTGAAAAAGCAATCAGTTAATCCAAAACTTATTTAAGGAGGCAGGTTCTCTCGAAGAACCAATAACAGCTAGTTTCGAATTTGCAGATTCTTATTAGTTTGAACTTGTAAGTTCCTAACAGTGAGTTGAGGAGAGAAAAAAAGTGGACCTTTATTACTACTTAGTTTTCCAAAAAGAGTATGATTTAATCGTATATGAAATATTTTACAAATACAAATATCCCAAATACCATATTTTCAACGCATTTATCTAATATGTGGATTGACTTTTAAAATTCGCGAATTGATGACGTTCTCGTGTTAGAATGCGGATTCGTGTTTTGAGCACCAGAACATCACCTAAGATGCACGAATTATGTAACTTAGATCATAACAATTATAGCACTGATTTGGATGATGGTCTAAGATGCAACTGCATAAGCTCAACTTTTTCACTTTCTTTTTATTTTAAATGTAACATACAAGATGTCTTGGTTCCTATAGCAACCTTCCTTTATATTGGATCCAGATTATCAAATGTGAATGCAAATTAATTGATAAAAAACCTATTTTTGTTTTGTATTTAGTGAGATTGCAGTGTTGTATGTTGCTTTCTAGCATTTCTTTTTTTTCTTTTTTCTTTTTGTAAACTTTGTGGATATTGATTTACAAATCCCCATCCCAAGCCAAGATAAATCCCCATCCCAAGCCAAGATACAAGTATTGTATCAAGTGGCTTTGGATCGGACCGGTCCAACCGATACCAATCTAGATCGGTCCATTGACTGGATCAGACCAATCCAAAGTTTTTTTTTTAATTTCTAAAACAAACTATTCAACAAGGTATTGGTTTGGACCGATCCGATACTGACCTGTACAGCCGGTCCAACGACCGGTATCGCCGTTCCAGTGACCCATTTGATTAGATGGTTATCAATATTATCCACTGTGCAATTCACGTTTCCATACCAATGCATATGGTCCATTTGATTAACACATTGAAATTTTGTGACATTCAAGGGCTAGCTAGATACTTTAATTTGATATGTTTAATTTATTAGTTGTGTAACTTGTGTTAATATATTATATATTTAATTTATTTTATTAAAACTATCTTTCTATAATATTAAATATTTTTGTATATTGTCATATAAATTCATTTTATCAAATAATTTTTTTTCTTTTACATTCCGTAGTAAAGTTTTATCTATATATATACATATATATATATATATATATATATATGAACATTAAGGGCCTCCCAAGACTTGTCTCCCCATTCATCAATTTTCAAAATTTTGAATTTTTTTAAATTTTAAAATATTTTCAAACAATCAAATAATTTTATTTATCATTTCAAATGTTAGTAAATTTTAGTTTTTTATTTTTTTCTCTGTAAGAACTCCATCTCTTTGTCGCCTAGGGACAAGGAGGGCACATCAGGCCAGCTATCATAGGTTCATAACGACCTAAAATGGACGTACTCATGTAGGGAATCTAGTTGGCCAATCCAAATAGGTAAACCGGGTTCGCCCACCCATCGACATATAGCCCCAACAAACATTATTGGGCGAACCCCAAGCCAAAAGCATTGAACGAGCTAGGGTCAAGCCTGAGCCTTACTCAAAATTTAACTCGGCTCATTTACAGCCCGAATGGAATCCATGCATCAATTAATAATTAAAAAAATGTTAAAATAAAAAGTAAGAAATGAAAACTAAAAAAAGCATTGTTGATCATGTGGGTTAATTAACAACCTCGACGGACATATGAGAGGGACAACTTCGACGGACAAATTCAAGGGACAAACTCGACGGATGGGTTCGAGGGACAATTTCGAAGGAGGTCCTTCCCAGGCTAACCATCTCAAAATAGGCAATTCAAACGAGGTATTTTCTCCTCCTGCTAAGGGTGAATTCGAAGGAGGAATATCCATTCCTCCTGAGACGAATTTCAGGCTAACCGCATCGAGAGGGTCAATTCGTCAAAGGGTTGGTCACTCACAAAAGACTACGGATTCCGTCCTCCTTGAATGACGCAGATTTGGGTTTACCCCTCGAATGCTGTCTTTTATGCATCCGGCTTGCCAACTGGGGCTAGAAGTCACTTTCATTCATTCTTATGAACTGACTTCGAGTCATATCTTGGGACTTTCACTTCCAGAAAGCAAATC